>BMAT01012512.1:72841-92173 GCA_019649035.1 Elysia marginata
GCCTGGTTTCTTCTTTTTTTTTTCTCCTAGCTCACTCTCTCCAAGGCTAGATTTATCCTAATCTAGAATCTAGGCCCAGGCCTGGTACAAAATCTTGATCAAGGCATTTTCTCTCTGTCCTGATCTAAATCCAAACTTTGTTTATTTTTTCCGTATTTTTGAAGTTAACTAATAACTTAGTTATAAATTATTTCTCTTTCCACCTCTTTTGCTAATTCTTTCTTTCTCTTTCTATCTCTCTTGATCTAGATCTTGTTCATTGTTCTCTAACTTGCTCTGGTTTAGATCCAGATGTTCAAAAAGATTTATGGGGCTCAAGCCTATTTTTCAAACATTCAAAAGAGCATGTCAAAAAAATTCTGTGCAATCGAATATGATTGCAAAATGCCGATGAAAACCAATCAGCAAGTAAACACACAACTGTGACAACATGTGTAATTAAACAAGACAACACAAAAATCACCATGTGGCATAACCTACACAAGAAGATTGAATTAAAACTTTGAGGCTTTTAAAACAAAACAAAAAGTATTTTCTCTACGCAGTTCTCCACCTTGTGACTATTAGACTGGATCTAAGACTAACGATGATGAAGTGAAAGAACCAAACAAAGAATTGACACACACACAAGACAATGATAGGTCAAGTTTTCGTTTTGAATCTTTGCCTCCAGAAACAGAAAGGCTCATGTCACTCGTTACAGCACGTTAATTGTTACATGGTCACTCTGTAGCAATCAGAAGGCTACACTTTGCGGTCCTATCCGGTAACAACTTTTAGTCTTACTCTTAGCACCTCGCAGCAGAACGATAGCAGTATAAAAATTTGTAATTCGATAGCAGTGTAAAAATTTGTTATTTTGAAATGGTGGCAGTACATGCTTTTCCTCACACTCACAAGTCATAGGGTGCCACCCTAGCTAAGTCGAAACTATGATCTATATTTTTATGCTATCCGTCACACTTTCAGTCCCATTTTTGGCAAAGGCTTTACTGGTAACAAATTCTATCTAATTTTTAGAAAACATTTTTAGTCAGTCCAGTGCATTTCATCGCGAAAAAAAGAGAGAACTTAGACAAAATCTGCTGAGCTGGAGCTCAACAGCAACAGACTGCAAATCCTGTGCTAAACTAAATATCGGAACATTTAATGTGCGTGGATGTTCTAGCGAGCTAAATAGGACCCAGTTATTGCAGGACTTTGAAAATTATAAGCTGGATACTCTGTGCATTCAGGAAAGTAAAATTAAAAATGGCGGTGACTGGACCTACTCAGGACACAGGTTTATTCTTTTCGAAAGTGATTCACAACATTATGGAAACGGATTTATAATAAACAAAACCCTTGTGCCCAGTATTATAAAAACGTGGTGTGTTTCAGATAGACTGTGTGCTTTAGAAA
The DNA here is from genome assembly GCA_019649035.1 of Elysia marginata. NCBI lineage: Eukaryota > Metazoa > Mollusca > Gastropoda > Plakobranchidae > Elysia > Elysia marginata. Next base: position 74,243 of record BMAT01012512.1, read on the forward strand.
TAAGTCTTAAAAACAGTGATAAAATTAGAGATAAAAAAATCAAAAGTCGAACTATTTTAAATTCATATGCCCTAACAACAGCATTAGCAAGAAATAAGCCTGAATCGTTGGATGAATATTACAATGACCTACAAACAACCTACAATTCGCTTACAAATAACACTTTCCTCATTTTGGCAGGCGACTATAATTCAAAGGTAGGGAGTAAGAAAGAAGGCGAAAATAGCATAGGAAGCTACCCTAAAGGTTATAGGAACGAAAATGGCGACAGGCTGATCGAGTTTTGTGAACAAAATAAACTTTTTATTTCAAATACGGCATTCAAAAAGGCCGCCAGACATAGAACGACTTGGATTGGATGTAGAAAAGACAAGGACAACAATACAACTATTCATATCTACAACCAGATAGACTTTATAATATGTAAACAACAACACAAACATTTAATAAACAATGCACAATCATACGGCGGTACAATCATTCCATCAGACCACAAACTTGTTAAAACTACAATCTATATTTCCAAGTTTACACAGTCTATGGAAGATAAAAGAAAAGACACAATGTGCAAAAAAAGCTCGCTTAAACATAGCTCAGCTTGGCCAAATAAAAATGTCACACATAACTACACAGAACAACTAGGCCAGCTAATCAGCCAAGTTTACGAGGAGCAAAAGGTAATCACACAATGGAAACTTATAAAACAATGCATAGAAACAGCAGCTAAAAATAACATTGAAGAAGTACCAAAACAAAAGGCATATCCACGTTGGGACAACGAGGTCAAACACCTATCAGACAAACAAAAACAAGTTAGACTTGAAATTCTGAACTCGAAAGAACCACAGAAGATTAAAGACCTGAAAAAAAGAGAGAAATTTCAAGCTGCACAAAATCAAAGAGAAAACAAAGCAATTGAAGAATGAGCATTTAGACGAGTTAGCCAGCAACATAGACAAAACATCAAGCGATGGCGGCATGTTTCAAGCTGTAAAAGCCCTTAACCGAAAAAAATTTGAAAATCCAAAAGTACACGACAACAATGGGAAGCAAGTTTGCAATCCAAGTCAAATACAACCAATCATTGCCAACCACTTTAAGTCAAAGTTGAGAGACGATAACATCCACGACGTAGAAACCGTATTTCGGACAACCAAGAAAACTGAAAAGCCCTATAACAGAGAAAGAGGTTAGAGCAAGCATTAACAACCTGAACAACGGCCGGGCACCAGGATCACACAACATAAGCAGTGAATTCCTAAAATTTGCACCACATCTTATCGATAACAAAATTGCTAAGATATTAAAGCAAACCTTTGAAAGACACGAAGACCTGAACATCAACGAAGGTCTCCTGATAGCTTTGCATAAACCAGGAAAGCCAAAAGGACCACCACAAAGTCTTCGCCCAATAACTTTATTGAATTCGATTTGAAAAGTGCTTTCAACCATAGTTCTGAACCGCATCAGACCAAAAATAAAAACCTACATATCCCACAGCCAAAGCGGTTTTAGACCCAACAGGATGAATAGACATTGTATGGGCACACAGATGGCTAAGCGCAAAAATCTTAAACACACCCAACCTTCAACTAAAAATCACGGGAATAGATATATCAGCTGCATTTGATACTATTGACAGAACTCTACTACTAAAGACGCTAAGGGAAATTATTAATGAAGACGAATTGCGTATCGTTCAATTCCTCCTTAGCAAAACAACGTTAGACGTAAAAATCAATGGAACAAACACGACGCAGCTATTCACTACCAACGTAGGCACGCCACAAGGGGACAGCCTTAGCCCTGTATTGTTTATAGTTTATTTAGAAAATGCCCTTAGAAACGCAAGGAGCAATGAGACCCCTCAACAAGTCCTCCCAAATGAAATCATATTCGCCGATGATGTAGACTTTGTAGGAACAGACCCACCAAACATAAATGACATCGAAACTTTACTCAAAAACTTCAGACTAAAAGTAAACGTCGTCAAAACAGAACACACAGAGCTGAGAAAGGATAAGGAGGATTGGAAACTAACCAAGAAAGTAGGGTCACTCCTCGGCAGCAAAGAAGATATAGATCACAGGAAACACTTATCAAACGTAGCCCTCAATAAACTATCTAACATATGGAACAGACCAGACAAAGTAAAAGAAAAAACAAGGATTAAACTGTACAACTCTTTAGTCAAGTCCATACTACTTTATAACTGCGGTACATGGGCTCTAACAACAACAGATGAAAAGAGACTTGACTCATTTCACCGTAGACAATTACGAAGAATCCTAGGAATCCATTATCCAACTAAAATTACAAATCAGTCACTGTACAAAAAGTGCTCAGAAACCCTACTCTCCCTCCAAATTTTAGAACTAAGATGGAGGCTCTTTGGACACGTTCTGAGGCGAGATAACTCTATTCCAGCAAATCTTGCAATGCTTTATTATTTCAACGAGAACTCAAATAGAGGCAGAAGAAGACCAACAACAACCCTCCCGATAACCCTGAACAATGACCTGAAAAGACTGCAAAACAAAGATGTCCAGCTGACAACAAAAGAGGACCTGCACAAGCTGCAAAAAATAGCATTGCAAAGTCAGGAGTGGATCGCTTTCACAGCGGAAATAAAGAGGACAGCCGAAGCTGCGAGGCCGGATGACCAAGCTAGCGGAAGGCACTAAGTCAGTAAGTCAAGTCCAGTGCATTGAGATGCATTGTTTCTTTCCAATTGTAACAAACATACTGACGAAATAAGGGTAATGAGGAGTATAGAGAACCCAAATTATAAATAGTGGCACCCCTGTGCAGAAATCCTGCCCATGTAGATATATATTATATTATGACTTTTAACTTTACGCGCAAAGGTACTGTTCATTTCGTCCTAGAACCTGATTACAGGACAGGACTGCAACAAGTAAGGAACTACACGTTCTAAAAATTCAAATGAAAGGGGAGAAGCTAAACTTAAAAACAGTGGTACAAAAACTTGTTTTTGATATTATCTCCTTTTGAAATAAAAACTTTCTTCTTTTAAAAGTTTCAGGCTTGAAAATGTAGGGAGAAAAACATTCATTTCCTGTTTTTTAACCCGCCATATTCTTTGACCACTTTTTTTTTCAAATACCTTCTGATTCAATCAAAACTAAACAACTGTCGGCAATTTTCACCAACTGTTGAGTTTTGTGCCTAACATTTAGATTTTTTCCGTAACAATTCTATTTTTTTCTAGTGTAGTCAGGGAACCCCCCGGAATGGGGATGCCATTTTTCAGTTATTTTCCATTTTTTCCTTTTTTTTCAAACATTAGAAACTGAATTTATAAAGAAAGATTAGAAATAAAAAGGAAGTTACTATATTAATAGTGTAAAGCATTGGCTTAGTGATTTCAGCTGGGTATCAGTTGAAGATTGCTTATTAAACAGCGACAAAAATGTAGGTCACTTAAAGCCTAAAGAACTTTAAAAAGTTCAAGAAGTTGAAGTCTATTTTTCATCATTCATAGCCTTTATCATGGCAATATTAAAGTGTTTGAAAATATAAAAAAAATATATTGAGCCTTAAGTCATACTTTGGGCACAAGTTAAAAAAAAATCACACTGGATTATTTGTGTCATAATATCTTTACTTAGCTTTTTAGCCTTGCAACTAGGTCTTTTAGCTATAATACAGTTTGAAAAATTGGTCTTAAAAGTAGCTTGATAGCAACACTAACGCTGGCTAGTATTTAAGGCCCACAATACATAGTGTTTTCTGAAATCGCTCAATTTCCCTTTGATGTGCAGGGGCTGGTCACATGACATGCTTACAATTGGTGCTTATAATAATAATTGAACCTATAAAGTTAAAAGACTCATGTCACTATTTTACTAAAGATATAAATTTGAGTCTGCTATAAAGGAAATTTGTAATAAAAGTAAGATTAAAAACTCAATTAATGCTCTTTATGTTGGGATATGTCTTGCAACCAGTGCAAAAGAGTCAGATGTCCAAAACTTTAATTTGAGAAAATATCATTAAAAAAAAAAAAAGATTTGTTGTTCTATATTTTGAAATAAAAGAAGTGGCTGCTGATATTTTCTTTAAAAAAAACTGTTTGCTTTCATGCACTTTTGAAGGTTTTGAAGCTCTGGAATATGGGTTGTTAAAATATTTAATATTAATCCCCTACAATCTGAAAATTGGTATATCCAACTCATTTGCACCTTTTGCAAGACATGATCAGCTTAGTAATAATTCCAAATTTACACTTAGTTAGTCAACCTTATTTTACAACTATTTTGCACTTGCAGGAGCTCAATGACTTTGGCAGAGATCCACCAGCAAACTGCTCAGCGGGACCTGTTGGAGATGACTGTAAGTCCATACAATGTTTTATTTAGTATTTCAATATTAGTTACCAACAGGTATTCACAGATAATTTGTGTAGGCCCAGACATATCTGACCCCAATTTAATAAAACACAGCTAATGTCAGCCAGTCCAATTTTTAGCTACTGACAATTTCTCAGTTTCAAAACCTAAAAAATCAATCGAATATTCTTGCTTTCAAAATATATTTTGATAAAAAAACTATCATTATATCAAAGGTAAATGCGTTCTTCTGTCTTTTGTATAATGTTGGTGTAGTTCTATATTTTCTGGTAAGATATTCTATTAAAATGAAAACTTCCCACTTAAGCTGTGTTTCTGGGTTGGGGTTCCATTTATGGGGAAAAAAATTATAATCATAGATGTTATATTGTGGGAACCCTATCTCAACGGAGCTGATATCTTTTAAGACTGCCAAAAATACAGAATACAAAGACATGCAACTTAGAGCAGTCAAACAGGCTTACAGATTAAACTCTAGGGAACTCTTGAAGAGCTGGAAAAAACCAAAAGCTATATCATTATCAACCAGACAGGGGTTAGTGTTTGAAATTGTCACTGAGGACGAGAAGAAGAATGAAAAGAGGAAACAAAAATTAGTGTTTACAGATTTGAATGACACTTGAGGAATCAGCTTTGTTCATCTTATTTCATCTGAATTCAGGCAATTTTCTGCCTTTTACTTGTTTAGTATTGATATTACCAGTACAAATACCTTCCTCTCTCTCCAAGCACTTTGTATCACAAGCACAAACACAACGTGTCGATCACGTCTGTGTGGGTTTTGGTAGGGGAACTTTGAAGTTTGGTAGTAGGTGTCAACAAACCTCACAAGATTTGCATTAAATGAACTGTTAGGGAACAGAAGGAAAACCTAAGAGTAATACAAGAGTACTAAAGGTAACAATCTGAACTCCAATTTAAGATAATTAAACTTTAACCTTGAATTGTGTCTTCGAATGTAGCAAAGCCAAAGATGATTAGTTATAAAACTCACAGTCACACCTACGTGACCTAGGGATTTGTTAATTTTGAGAAAGTCAGACTATCACATAAGTTTCAATTTCGGAGGTCTTCACTGTCTCTAGTTTGGCAAATGCTCTATGCTTTTGATTGATACATCTCATTTTATTTTTAATCTTTCATAATGTATCATTTCCAAAATTTAATAAATAATGGTGCTGTTCATATGACTTGTTATATGGATTATATTGTAATTCTTGGTTTGGTTATAAATTATATGTGAATGGATTAAAAGTATAGAAATTGTCTCACTCTCAGCCAAACCAAGTTCTGTTAAGATGTAGTTTACAGCAATACACTATGAATTAGTGTCAATGATGTACAGTACAGGATAGAAGACTTTTCAAAGCAGCCTCCTTTTCTTTGTTGTCACATACCTAAATATTTTTCATCATCACTAAGAACAGAATCGCAACCTTGTTTAAATGTGTACTTAAATGTTTTTATATATCAGCATCTAGCCTGTTGATACATATAAGTGTCTGTCTTCTGTCTTCATTATTAAAAAAAAAACAAAGTCAGTGGCAAGTGTTCATTTGAATGGGTTTTTTCATATCTTTGCCAGGTCAAAGTTACTCTATTTGGTTGTCTCCACTAAAACATTCCAAGTCTGCTTGTCTGTAGATCTACTGGGTTGTCGTAAGCCAAAAAGAGCTAGTCTCAGAATTGCTTCCCTTGTTGGTTCACTTAACTATTCAGCAACAACAACAACAAAAAAACCATCCAGTTTGCACAACATCATGATTTACATTCAACTCTGCTAAGTCTATCTCCAGACCAATAACATCGACTGAGTGAAAAATCCTCAGTCAGTTTTCAAGTTTTTAGCCCTGATGAACCTAGGCCATTTCTGGTGCAAAGACCCATTTAGATTAAAAATGTAAAATAAGTCTTATAAATGTTTACAATTTTGATGTTTGTAAAGCCAGTGCTTAGAAAGTTAGAAACTTTAAAGGCCTATTTCTCTGTCCTTTACAATCTGTGGAAAGCCATGCCTGAAGTTCTGGTTGAGATAGTTTGATTAAAGCAAAACACATTTTGTTAAAAAAGGAGTCCGGGATTCAGAATTGTCAAGACCTGAAATGGTTTAGATTGTAGGTTTGATGGGTTTAACCTAGACTCTAACAAATGGCTATTGACAGTGAAGACATCTTTCTACTCCTGGAACTTTTTCTATTGATTCATTTTAGCTATCAATCTTTTCATGTTTCCAAGTCTTTTTTTTTTTTTGCATTGTTGTCAGGCAATGCATTTTTGATTAAAATAAAACTCAAAATAATTTTTTTTTGTTTCAATTTTCTTCAGTATTCCACTGGCAGGCAACAATCATGGGACCAGTAAGTATAATTGAACACATTTTTTTTTATTCTGGAAGATGTAATAGACCTTGCTCTCCATGTTATACGAATTACTATAAAGTTAGTTTAAACACCCAAGATATGCATTGCATAAACATTGGTAATACACATTTGAATTTTAAACAATAAGCGCCAGGATACAAAATGTGAGGGAACAAGGGTACATGTATATCACTCAATAAGTGTTAATTATCTCAAAATGTTAAAATTTATTAAAACTATACTCTGCACACTTTATTAGGTTGGCAAAATAAGAAGTCTAACTTACCTAGGTCCTGGGTTATTCCACCATGAAGAAAATACAAATATTTTCTTTAAAGAGCTTTTAGTCTGAGTGACTGATTCCCATTGGTTACCTCGTAGGGGTCTTTACATAAAGCAGTTTGGTGTATTGTAGTCATATTTCTTGCGTCCAGAGCAAACTAAAGTTAATTTTCCTTCATTTTTTTTCCATATTTTAAATTAACAAAAGTTTTAATATCTTTCCACAAAAATGTGATAAATTTTTTTTAAAATGCAAAACCAATTCATGTTTAACACAGTGATTGTGGGGTCTTGAAACGTTTTTATCTATATTTTGATTCAGATAATGCTCAGTCCTCACTATGCAGTCCGCAGAAGGGTGAAAATATGAGCTGCTGCCTTGCTAGTTTAGTTTGTATATATAGAGTAAATTGTAAGAATGCAAGTAAGGTAGACTACCCGTACTCGGCCAACAAGGCCTGCCTCCTGATAGTACCTGACCTAATCATCTAGTAAGGAGTCAAACATCTTAGGAGATGAAAAGTGGTAAAACCACCCAAACAACTGCCCATATACCTTCATCTAACTGGACAACTACTGACAGCAGTAAAGCATTAAAAGTTGTAAAACCATCCTTAAGGATGGTATAAGCTGTTTCTCTAAGTGGCAAGCGGTGGCTGCTGAAGCATCCATTAGTCGAAGGTTTGAATCATACTAAAGGCAGACATTTGGGGCATTTCCGGTAGAAAGCCTACTTCTCCACTGCTAATGTCATACCTTTAAAAAATCTTTCAATCATTAGAATCTATACCTATAGTTCTATACCTGTTATTCCCAATATGGAATGTAACCTTCCCCAGTCAACAGGTTGTCAAACATGGCCTTGGCTAAATAGCCTTTTTAAGAGTTATTTTTAGTAGCCTATCTATTAACATGTGATTGAGAATGCACAAGTTTAGGTAACTAAGCCATTGCTATTCCTTATTTTTTTTTACTAATTATTAAATACATGTTTATCGGTTGACATGGCATATAATAATACCTCAGGGGAAAAAATAGTTAACTTTAAAAGCAAGGGGTTTGCTTTGATGATTACATAGAAGAACAAAATGGGACTGTCACAAGGGGCTAGTTAACAGCAATTTTCTTTATAAGTTAAACTAGACTTCACTGGGTAATATATTTTAAAAGAATCTGACTAAATTTATTGATGAAGGCTGAGTAGGTTAAGTTGCATATATTTTCTGTTGTTTTTTTTTTCCAGACAGACAGCCCCTACTATAGAGGAGTATTTTTCTTGACGATAAATTTTCCAACAGATTATCCATTCAAGCCACCCAAGGTAAGTTTTAATGTTCGTAATTGAAACCATTGTTATATTACAAAGCTAAAAACTGTGGGTTTTTTCAATAAGGTGTTCTTTTATAAATATCTCTGTGGGCGTTTGAAGATAGGGGATAAGTGTGACCCATTTTTTATGAAGCAAAGGAATGTTTTAAAAATAATGTGTATATTTCACAAACGGTTTTAAAGAGATACCCACCCAATCATCTAGTTAAAACTTAAATGAGGCTGTGACAATTGAAAAGGTCAAGATTCTGTTGGTTGCGATGGTGGACAAAGCATTTTAACTCAAAGCAAAGAAAATAAGAGAGACTGCCATAAAAAAGCCCAGGGATGTTAATCTTTCAGATTTAAGATGGTTTTAGTTTTTTTCTCTCTCAAATTTGGAATTTCAGCTTGAATATTTTCTCAACTTCATTGTGAAAAAAAATCAATCAGTAATTCAACACCTGCTCTCAAGTAACCTTTTGCAGCATCAACCTTAATTTAGAGCACAACTCCTGCTCCTTAACTTAAGCCTAGTTTTAGAGAGTTGTCCTTGCCTATAGTTATTCTATATCTATATTATATATTGATTCCAAAGCAGAGTCTCATGTTGTGTTCAGCTTTTTTTTTCATCAGCCATTTATAACCCTGAAATCTCTTACCTTGTATCCCTCTCAAACCAATTCATTCAGTCCTGTTGAAAATTTTATCCAAAAAGACCTTACATCTGATAAAGAAGTAATGAAAAACAACTGAAAATCTGTCAATTGCGATATGGACAAAAGTTTTATTCAGTTCTGTGTGTGCTATGTGTTGGCATATATTCCCTGTTTTATAATAATTAATATTCTTCTTTGCTGAAAACAAACATTTTTTTGATGATATGTACTTTTTTTACACAGGTTGCCTTTACAACACGTATTTACCACCCAAATATAAACAGCAATGGCAGCATCTGCTTGGATATATTAAGGGGACAGTGGTCGCCAGCTCTGACTATTTCAAAAGGTAAGAACTGAAATCAAGCCACTTTGTTTTACTTTGCCAGTATAGGCCCACCATGGAAACCTTCTAAATTAAAGTCTGAAAATCCCAAAATGCAATTTGCAAGTGTTAAGGTGACAGATTTTTTCCCCAGTATTTAGATACTCAAGTTATTTCTGTTTTTACAGCATAAAGAAGTGTTTGAAAAAGCTAAATCAAAAGTTCCTATAAATTTGGATATTTAAGTAGTCTTGTCTAGAAATTAGGCACCAAATTCCAATAGGCCCTGATTTTCGTTTATGTTGATTTGGTTTAAAAGGCCTTTACATTGGGGGCATTGAATTGACAGTGAGAAGTTTTAGTAAATTTTAATTTTAGTTAGGGTTATTTAAATGTATTTGTTTTTTGTTTTTGTTCAGTTTACAGTTTAGTTCTTAACCCACAAATGTGTCACATTTAATTTTTGTTGTCCTACTAGAAGGATGTAAAAAAAATAAACTTCCTGTTTATACAGCCTATGACATTTCTAGAATTAAGAAAACAAACCTATACATTTTTTGTTGTATTTTTTAAATTGTAAATTTCCTTCCTGTTGTATTGTCCAGTGTTGCTGTCCATCTGCTCGCTGCTCACAGACCCAAACCCTGACGATCCCCTCGTACCAGAGATTGCTCGCATGTACAAAACTGACCGAGACAAGTATTACAAGGTAGCCAAGGAATGGACGGAAAAGTATGCACAGTGACACCTGGCTCGGAATGTGTCCTCGCCACTAAGAAAAACCGTACCCCTCCCCATTTCCACCTAACCATACCCCTCTCCCCCTCCCATCACAATGTCGGGCTCGACTGGAAACACATAGTCTGTTTAAAGGATCAGCTCCATATGCAGGAGATATTTATGCTTAAGTGTTTAGTCTTTGTCTAAGTAAGGGTCTGTTTGCAATGAGTTACCAGTTCTGCTGTCCCGATATACCCCTAGAATACAATTTTTTTAAAAAGTCTTTTTTTTAAATTTTAATTCAATTTATGTCTGATTGAAAAACAAGAATGAGTATATGTTACCTTGATTAGTAATAGAATGCTGAAGGTGGGAAGTGTTGTTTATTCTTCCTGTCTTTACCTTTTTTTTTTACAGTTTACAATGTACAGTAGAGTCTGCTTAAGTTGAAGTGCTTGGGTATTGCTGATACAGTTTAAAATTTAAAGGATAGCAGACGAAGAAAAAAAATTCTAGTAGGGGTCCAAATAAAATTTTCAGTTACCAGTGGACTCCTCTGTGTTTCAATTCAATCAGAATGTTCTTTTTTTTTCTATGAGAATTAAACGAGGTATTGATGCCTACCATACCAGTGAATCATGTGTACAAGCTGATTTTGTGCCAATTTTCTAAAGCCTTTAAACATGAATCAAAGGTTCATTGAACTGTAAGTTCAGGACCTTGTCATTTGAAACAAGGTTAGAGACCAGCAAGTAGTTAGCTGTGTCATGAAAAAAAATTCACCTTCAGTCATTAATCTCTGTTCCGAGCAGACTTTAATGTTAAGCTTTTTATTTTTGTTAAGTTAATAACCAAATTATGTGAGCAGTTTACGTTAAATTATTTACCCATTTCAGTTGTTTACTTTATTATTTCATTAGGAGCAGGAGCCTTTCTTTTGTTTTTGCTTTTTATTCTGTCTTTTCTCAACAAGACTTCAGTTATCATCAGGTAACTTCTACCTTAACTACTGTGTGCTGTTAATATTTTGAGTGCAGAATGGATAAATTATTACCTCGCACTGAAGGGCCTGGCTGTGTTATCAATACCTAGAGATCTTTTAAGAACCAACCCCTGTAACATTACAAATCTTTTTCTCTTTATAAAGAGTCAGAGGGTTGAAATGAAATTTGAAAATCTTCAAAACCCCCACTCTAATCTAGTCCATGGCAAGATTCACTAAGAAAATTTTTTTTGTAATATCAGGTTTCAAAATCAACAATTAGGATATGTTTTCTTTCTTTCATTTTTGTTTTATAGTTATGGCATTATGGTGCTTCCCTTTTCCAAGCATATGCAGCCAAAAAGAATGGATCAATGAATTCAAGGCCTCTCTGCTTTTGTTAGGTAGTGCCATCTTGCCACTTATTGTGACTTAAGTTCTCTTTACCTTAAGAGATTGGCACAAGTTTTCATTTATTTAATTTTATAATGACCTACTTATGAGTGTTTTGATTTGGATTAATTCTTACACATTTTTGGGTTTTGTTTTAGAAGCTGACTTACACGTTACTGACATTTCTTTCAGAATCAAAATTGAGAATAATTGCAAGTGTTTTCGTTATGATTTGGTTTATGATATAAAAGCAGACATGTGTATATATGTACATCATTGTCGAATCTTAATAAAAGAATGTCTGTTGCAAATTTGTATACTTTAAAATTCATTTCTTATCCTGATTCATTTCATATTAACTTCTGCTTTTAGTTAATTAATGATGGAATTTTTTATTTTTGCTATTGAAAAAAAAAATCCAATAGCGTTTATAAAAGATTGAAGGCCGTTGTTTTTCTTTAAACTGGGCATGGGAGTCATTTTAGATTTTGATAAAAATGACAAAATTACCTGTCATGTGCAGAAAATGTCATTTTTATGACCTAAAGTGCCACGTTAAGGCCAAACTTTGCTGTAAATCACTAAATGCCAAACTTTGCATACAGCTTCAGCAAAATTTAGTTGAATAAGTTGAATCTGTCTAAAAAAAATTTTAAAAATCAAATGTCTTACATTCTATCTAAATGAGTCTTAAGTCAAAAGGTTTAGTTTTGATTTATAGACTTTTAAAGTTTAGTGGGTGTTCAGAAGTCAATTTTTTTTTTTAGATAATGAGGCTAAAGCCTTTTCTGAACAGTTTTCACACCTGATTCTTGTTGAAAATTCATGTTTTATGCATTTAATTTGAATTTGGGTGATCATTAAGGACTATACACCTTTATAGTTGTTTAAACTTTAATTTTCTATCCTTTTTGAAATTTCACAAATCCTAACCCTGTCAAATTTGAATGGCTATAACTAGACAGAAGCATGATAGAATTTTTTTTTCTGTTGTAATTCAAAGTATAGAAAATAAGCTTTTCTTTGAAACCAATATCTTACTAGTTTCAAATTTTGATTTTAGGCTGGTTGCAACATAAATGTATAATTTAGTCACTCATAATGTGTAAAGAAATAACTTTACAAGAATGTAAGAACAGTTTTATTGTAAGCAGAAAAGATTATGAAGGAAATTAAAAAATAAAAGGGTTTAACAAGTTAACTGTTCTCTAATTACGACACAAATATCTCTGTACCGTAATGTTTAACTGGCTTTGGGCTGGATGTTCAATTGCAGATTTCAATTTTACAATAAAATATGATAAAAAGTGTTTAAGTAGTGCTCAACTATAGCTGCTCGCGCTACAGCGGGGCCCCCCTTTTTTTACCTATTATCTGTGCATGCGTACTCGCATAACAGGGCAAGAACAGTTCTTCTCTATTACTACTTTTATAATAAGACAAAGTTTAAAAAAGAGATGTAAAGCAATCAATATAAGTAGAGGCAAGTTAATCATGTTTATGGCATTACTATTAAACTTAAAAGACATTAATCAATTAAAAACAGATTTTTTAAAACAACCAAAAATGTCTTGCAAGACGTTGGTCTATCCCCTGTGTTTTACTTCCCTATAAAGAAAGGGCTGTAACTCTTAAACATCGCAATTTAACAGAAATGAATTCTAACATTATATGTTCTGGAGGTTAAATGTTAAACTAATGGTTTTATAAGCTCCACAGTGTAAATAGAGTTTTTTTTATTATATCCTAAAAATAATTAATATCTAATACACCCTTCCCCTATGCTATTAATGTGGTTTTCTTTATTTTCTTAAGAATGGTTCTCAATGATTCCCAACCTTCCTAAAGCAACAACTTAACATAATCTTATCTATATAAAAATACAGTCAACTCTGCTTTAGTCAGTCTGCAGGGTACATAACCAATAATATCGTCTTAGATGAAAAATTGAGTGTGAGTGTCCTTATACATAATATCCACTTTAATGAGTTTCATTATGAAAAATAATTTTTTTGGAAGAAAGAAAGAGCATGTTATTATATAGCGCTTATCCACTAATGTGCTCTAAGCGCTTTACATGGATTCCCCGACAGGCCATTCCCAACCAAAGTACCTTCTGAACCCACAGAGGAGCAGCTAGTTAAGCGCATCACTCTAGCATTCTGACAAGATCTTTCACTGCCTATAGTCGGGTACTCGTTTAACGCATGAGTGAGGCGAAGAAACGTGTGTAAATAGCCTTTCTTAAGGACTAAATGTTGACCTGCCGAAAGCAGGACTCAAACCCCTAACCTCTCGATCCGAAAGCCGAGCGCCTACCACTACAGCACATGCCGTTTCTCAAAATAGCCAATTTCAAACACACAAAAATCAATACAATACAAGCCAGCTTCAAGCACGTTGCCATTAACCTTCACAGCCACTCGTAGGTGAAAAACACCCAGAACAAAAAGTAATGAGCTTAATTTTCTTGAAAATAACACATTTTGCCTCTAAAAACCTGTTGTATTCCTCAACGGTTCATATTTCTTTTATTTTTTGAAATTAGTTCAATAAAATTAATGATAAATTATTTTTTTTAAAATACGCATGCTGATTAAGCAGAATCCACTTGTGGGTTATAGTGTCAATGAGCCTTCAGAGCTAAGCTGGGTGTTTTTCACCCACGAGTTGCAAATGAGAGAATTCAAAATAGATTGCTCAAAACAGGTTTTCGGGTGACAATCACCCACGAATGGTGTTTAAGTATACAAATAGCGAGTGGCGGTGAAGGTTAAGTACGTTTTAGCTTCAAACTTGCTATACGGCTTTTACCAAATTTTCCCTAGATAAAAAGCTTGCTGTTATTGGTAACTTCGGCTTCAGATACACTTCATTATAGTACAGATGGTATCTAATTCTGACCTTCAATAGTTTCAAATTTCAGCTGTACCCCGCTTTTTTTAAGATCCATCAAGCCCACTGCAGCAATTCATGTGTACATCCGTGGTGTAGATCTACTAGTAGACCTTTCTTTGTTTAGATCTACACAAAGAAAGGTCTACAGGTAGATCCAAGCCCACAATGGTTGGTCTAGTGAATGCGAATGAGAGACAGAGAGAGAGAGACGCTTACACAACAACCGTGAGCATGCACACAGCTTAGCAGCATTTCCCACTGACCAGCAGGTTTGGCCTATGAAAAGGTTATCGGCCCGGTTACTGGTCACCTTTGCTCCTCGTTCTTTGTAATGTAGATTTTAGGCCTGTGTGAGATGCGATGGAGGCCGTGAATTGATGAATGAATGCATCCTAGTGGGTGTACTGTAGGTCACTCGATCAGTTGTGTGCGTGGCCTGTTGTGTCTGGCGTACTGTTAGACTGGCCGTTTTCATTTCTCATTCCACTACAGGCATTAACGCAAGCCATTTCTCTCCAGTCTCGTTCTCATTACGAGATTTTATTTGAATCAGTTAAGGGCCAGTGCGGCTGCCAGAGGCATTTTATTTCTTTTTTGTAAAAAGATCTAATTTTTGTGTTTCAAAATATAGTTTTTGGGACAAAAATCATAAACACGTTTATTTGGTCATTTTCAATGCTTGGTTGCCATGGAAACCAATTGTTGTAGCCGCCATATTGACTAAAAATAGTTAACTTTAGACCTTTATAATGTCAGAATCAACAACGGATTTGCATTCTGAAAAAAATAATCGTTTATTACAGTCAATTGAGAAATTTTGTCAGATGCATTTTTTCGAAACAGCTTTTTAAGATTTTTATAATTTTTATTAGTTTGCATAACAGATAAAAGTGCCAAAAAGTACTTTTTTCCAACTAAAACATTTGTAAAACAAAAAAAAAAAATTTTGAAAAAAGCCTCTGACATAATTGTGAACGTTGCATTGGCTAGTCATGCGAAGTTTGAAGTGAATTGCTCAAGAACTTTCGGAAATATACAACAATATAATGTAAAAAAAAGACATTTTGAGAAAAATGCAAAAAAAGGTCAAATTGAAGAGAGAAAAAAAGGAATTCTGAGGTTTTAGGCAATGCAGCTGTGTATGACTACCCTCCCCTGTGTCTCAGCTAGCAATGTTCTGTCACCTCGCCACTCACCACCCGCAGTATACATGCTGTCAGTATCACCAAATTAGATGTAAAACGAGGACAAAGGCTATTTTAGAGTAGAACTAGAAAGGTAACAAGGAGCAGACTATAGAAAAATATTTCTATGAATTTGAATGGCCTTCACCCTGTTCGGCATGGGTTGACATTGTACGCTTGAAAAGTGGACTGTTCCCAAAGTACCCGCAGAGGCAGCTTATGTGTTGTACTATGTGCTGAAGCCATTGCTTTTCCTGTTGTAATAACGTATTTGTATAGCGATTTGGTGAAGTTATTATCTTCAAAATTATTTTTAAAAACACTTATAGGTGTATTAGGAACAAAAAATCGGTACCAATGCGTTGAGAAAAAGATAAATTTTATAATTTTAACAAATCTGAAAATCGACCATGGGACCCCTAGTAAGAGGGGTGCTGCACTTGCCTTTAACTTCCTAAATTGTTGAAAGTCACCAACGACTAAAACAAAACACCAAGGCGCAAGCCAATGTGATCCAACAATATCGCTCAATGCTGCGCTATCACAATAAATCAAACATGGGGAAATAACTCCCTGAATTCACAAAAGTTGTTGGATAATGCCTACTCCATGCTCAAGCATGGGTCGGCTTTATGCCCCTCCCGATGACCTTGCTTAAAGCCAGAATGGAATCATGTGTAACAAATTTGTCATGATTTTGTCAACAGGGTTTTCAAGGATTTTATCATTTAAATAATTTAATAAGTTAACTATAATTTTCATGAATTTGTATAGTAAACAACATTAAGATTAAAAAAGAAAATATGCGGAATATTGCATATTCCTGTGGAGACATTGTAATTTGATTACTGATACAAATGTATCATTTTTCTGAGAATTCTAAAGTTGATTTTATTCCCCTGGGGTTCAAAATATCCAAAGTGGACTGTAAAATAGAATTTTGTTTTCTCAAAGCAAGGTTTGGACTCATGCCAGGTCTGACTGGGTGGTAGGCCTACCTGATTTACCCTTATCACCTCATGTTGAATTTTAATTAATTCCCCACCCCCACAAGCAATACTGGCCCACAAAACACAATTCACAATAAAGAGGAAAAAAATCTTGCTTAGCCTCCTTTATTTTCACAATAAAATTATTTTACTGAAACTATCTCAACGTAATTTACTGTATTTTTACATATATTTATTACATAAATAATGCATGAAACTTCAAAGAAATCCAATTCATTTGATATTTGTCTCATTCCAAAAAACATAAGAAAGAGTTTGTCCTGCTTCCTCCAAGTACCATGCCTGAAAAAGCAAAAATTAAGAAAAATTACAATCATTCATTATCTGAGCTCAAAATAAAAATTATGTCCATACTGTTGGTGTCAACTCTTCCCTCTTTTTACGCACCACAAAAATATTTGAATAAATGGAATTGCAATGATTACTATTAGGAGGTATCTTGGGCAAAGTGGAATCCACTTCAATTCATTTTCTGCATGATGTTGATAAGAAAAAAAGAAGCCTATTTGGAAGCATCAGCTGAGATAATTTTGAATAATCTAAGTACAACTGCACAGCAAAAAATAATTCAAGTGAGAACTGAAATGAGGCTTGTTTTTTCAATTTTTACATGTCAATCAACAGAAAATGTTGAAATCTGTCACCCAGTGGTGAGTAACTGTCAGGCTCGAATTCTGCAAAATTATGACATGCACGAGAGTAGCACATGATTTGTACATCAAATTTCAATAAATTAAATCTTTTTGTTTTACCAGCTTGTTCTCCAAAAATATAAGTGTTCTGTTGTAACTTCCTTGACACATCAAATATCGCCTGTAAAACTACACTGTGAATGCTATTTTGAATTTTGATAAGTAAAACAGTAAATTAAAAGTCAAAGTTAGAACACACCTGCTTTTGGTTGGCAAGTTCTCCCTTGGTGTGCCTCCATGCTAGAAGCTGAGCCATAGTCAGATTTGACACTTGAGCCTGGGAAGAAAAACTAATATTAATTATTGATGTTATTCACAACAGTCAGCTTAATCTTTCCTGTACGTTGTTATTTGTATTTAAATTGTACATTGTGTGCCGTTTTTACTCAGACATTTATACAGTGGAACCCCTGAATAAAGACCGGGGAAAATGTGGTAAACAGGTCTTATAAGAGCTGGGTCTTAGTTCAGGGGTTAAATTATGGTACAGTGGAATCCGGATAAAGTCAACACCTCGGGACCGAAAAAAAGTGTTGACTTTAAGCGAGGTTGACTTTATCCAATTTCATGTGGGGAGGGGGGTGCAACATATTACAATGTGTAAGAACTAGATAAATTCAACGAGCGCAGAAAAATGATGAAGGCTAGCTTAGCCTAGATGTAGTCACTGGGATGGAATGCGTAGGTGTGCACATGAATGTTCGCACTGGTTTGGCAAGGCGGGGAGGAGTGGGAGAACCATCAG
>BMAT01012512.1:156071-172416 GCA_019649035.1 Elysia marginata
AGATGTTGATAATTTTCTGAGGAATTCCATATATGCTTGGAGTATTTTTCCCCCAATAACAAGGTTGTTCCCTATACAGAGTTCTAGAAATCTTTCTCCATTTTGGTTTCTTACCCCTAGTCCTTGTTTACCCAAGTACTCTTCAAACCTAGTGTTGTCTGATCATACTTTAGCATTTAGGTCTCCCATGACAATGGTTATATCATGTTTTTGGATATAAGTTAAAACTTCTTGTAGTTTGGAGTAAAATTCATCTTTTTCATCATCTGCAGCATCTTCTGTGGGTGCATAGCACTGCACTATGGTAAGTTTTGCAAATCTGGAATATAGTCGTGCTCTAATAATTCTATGATTGATTGGTTCCCATTCCATTAGGCTTTTGTTGGTTTTCCTATCAAAGATCAAGGCCACACCTCGTCTGTGCAATCCATGATCCCTGCATGAATAATACATTACCTCTCCAGTTGGGGCCACATAGTTATTCGCTCCATTCCACCTTACCTCACTTATACCTAAGATGTTAAGCCTATATTTTTGTATTTCCGAGGTGACTTGGGCTGTCTTTCCTGTTTCATACATGATTTGAGCATTCCATGCGCCCAATCTCACCTGGTGCCTGGGGGAGGTCATTGACCTAGTCGGGTCAAAGGCTTCCTTGCGGGTTTGGCCTTTTACCTCCATGAAGGGCATATCTGCCCAAGTCGCTGGCGTTCCGTCCAGGGCTTGCTGTGATAGAGTGTTTGTTGGTGTTTCTGTAGCGGATTTATTTTTACATGGTGGGTTGCTGGCCCAACGCATAACGGCCCTCCTCCTCCAAGGGCGCCGGGCTTCCGACCGGTATCTCGCGGAGTTGGGTAATAATAATAAATAATAATAAATAGAATTTATAGTGCGCATTGCGCTCTAGCATACAAGTCTGTAGCTGGACCCATTTAAAAAGAATGCCCTATGCGCATAACATCTTTAGAAATGATATAAAAAAGTACCGTAATAGGGTTCTTAATCGACACAGATTTAAAAGTTCTGAAACAGGAAAGTTTTCAGTCTCTTTTTGAAGATCTCCGGTGTTGGGGATTGCCTCACTGACATGGGAATTTTGTTCCAGGTAACGGGGCCAATGTAAGAAAATGATCGTTCACCGTATGTTTTTAGGTTTACTCTGGGAACTTTAAGCATGTTGGTGTCTTTCGAGGGTAGTTCATGTCATAATACTAATAGATGCTTAGTATCATGGTCCGTGAAATCTCGATCTTGGCCCCAGGTTATAGCTGGTTACATGCTTTAGAAAAGAATGAGCAAAATTCTCGCGATTTCGCGGGTTAAAGTAAAGAATAAAAGGTTGGAGTCACCACTAATTTAAAATGTGCCCTTACTATGTCTCAATTATAATTTTTATAGCATGTGTTAGGTCATTGCCTCTCCCCCTCTCTCTTTTTCGCCCTGTCTTTACATTTCCGGTTGTAGCCTGCTTATCTGTCTTTTTCTCCCCCTTCTCTGCTGGCCCTAATGAGTTTCTAGGCCCACTGCTAAAATCTCGACCTAGATCTACCTCATGTCTTCTTGCTCAGCAGTGGTTCAGCTTAGATTTTGAACGCACATCATACGCACTATAAGTTCCAGTACAAGCCGCCTTCTCACCCGTTTATTTCAGTTAGCATATACCACAGACTTCAACCTATAAATAGCTAGACCGCTCGCAGCGGGCGAAAAAGCGGGCAGGCGAGAAGCCATACCAACTTGTGTCAAGTCGGTACCGGATGTAGAATGTAGGCGTCGTCGGAGCTCTTCCACTCCTATTCAAATCATTAGTAAAAAACATAAGATGACGATGTATTTACATAGGGTTTGTCTACCGCTTTCAGAGAGAGGGAAGTGGGTGTGATTAACTTGTTTAATTAAGGTTTGTCTGGCGCTTGGAGAGAGAGAGGAAAATGAATATCAAAGTTTTGACCGGTGAGGGGAGAGCTTGGAAAGCTCAAGTTCTTATAATATGTTACCTGATCGCGTTTAAATTTAATTCATATATTTGTACTCTGTAGAGTCATTAATTTTTAACAATTAATACCAGTAAATCTGTACACAAAGTTTACATAACTGATACTCACACGCAAATATTACTCATTACCATATTCTAAGTAGGCCTTTTCTGTTTGCGGTTTATTGTCACTTCTGTTCTCTATTATAACAGTAACAAAAGGCCGGTTTTCTCTAGTAGTGTTTCAGGATTGTGATTATATGTGCTTACATGACAACAATTCTTAATTATGAAAAACATTAATTAATAAGATTAGTTGTGTTACTATTGTTAAGAATGACATATAATAATGTATGCTAAGATAACAGATTCAAATACAAGAGGATTTATTACGTTTTCGAATATGGACATTATTGTAATGTTTTGTTTTTCTTGTAGTGCAGAGACTAATTCCTTGGCGAAGAGACAAATAAAAAAGTTCCTTCAAATCTTACATTATCATTGCTCTTCTGATATGAACGTGAAAGTTGTACTAAGACTGTAGCTCTCTCTCTCTCTCTCTCTCTCTCTCTCTCTCTCTCTCTCTCTCTCGCTCTCTCTCCATTTGCTTTTCCTTTTACCTTTAATTCCATGTACTGGTATATATTTAATGTTCATCTTGTCCGCACCTCTTCCTTTACCGTTCTATGACACTTTCCTTTCAAGCTTAGTTTACACTACTATCGGTAGGCCGACTTTGGGTAAGACTTTGAGACCTAGCCCAGGCTTGACACAAGTCATGGCGGAACCTCTCGTTTGTTCTGCGCCCACTGCAGCCAATGGTAAAACATCGGCTGCGAGGGGTCTAGCTATTTATAGGTTGAAGTCTGTGGCATATACCATGTAGCAAAAAAAAAACCAACCCAAAGCAACAACAAACAAACGAACGAAAAACAAGATTCATTTCTCTATATTTTAGCTTTAAAACAACAAGATTTTGGTGCATGTCCCTTGAATGATGGCATCCCCTGTCTATCAAAACAAAATTAGCGTTTTTTGAGCAATTTTCTGAAGCTGCAGCACTTGGCAAAAATTCAGATTTATAGCAACAACAACAAAAAAAAAATTTCCCCAAAACGCTCACAAAAAAAGAATAATCTATCTACACAATTTCAGATTACTCAATTAGTGAACAAAGACAAAATCGACAGTTACAGTACACAGTTTATGACACTGAGAGAACCCAGCCATTTTGGTCGCCGACTTTGTAGTTTAATTAGACACTAACATCAAGAGATTCACAACACTAGGCAAAACAGAAAAGGATTAAGTAAAGCCAAAAAGCTTAACAAATTACATCGCAATCATCATAAATTTGTATGTAATACAACAATGGTGGTTATCCAATTAAAAAATCATAGAAACATTTTCTCTTAAGCAGGCACACAAAATCTCTTTGCTTATTTTTTTTAGCATTTTAAAACCTTAAGAAAGTCTACTTACTGTCATTTAATTTTTTTTATATAACTGTCAATGGACTCTAAATTGTTTTAGAGTCATCGAAGTAGGCTTAATGCACTTTACTAAACTTAGAAAAAAAAAGAAAAATCCATGATTAAAAAATGTCATACCCACTTGACTGTTGATCAGACTAAAAAGCCTGGTCTAGATAGGCTCTGACAAAGCACATGAAAGGTTGGGTTAAAGCAAAAATCTAAGTTTACATCGTTTGAATGGCAAGAAATTAGAGTTACTAAAACTCTTGCTGGCAAATCATTCAAAGCATCGATGATGGTAAAGTTTTGCAAACATTGCATTACAGGCATTAACAATTAATTCATAATGTAGCCTGGAGGGACAGGTGTAAAATAGACAATGTATTATGGGCTATAACAGTTAATTTCGAAAGTAGCCAAGAAGTGTGGAGTGTGGGTAATACATGTGACTACATATAATCAAAGTATGTATTAGTGGCCGTAATATGGCAGGGCAATAAAATGTTACTCATGTTCTGCCCATGTCAGATAACATATTCCAAATGCCAGGGTGTAATAGTTTCTCTGACTTTATGCTGATAATGGCTTACAAAACCTATCTAGTATAGATAAAACAAATATAAAGCAAAGTTAGTTTGCTTGTATGCGTGATCATTGTGAAAGCTTTGGCACCAGACCTACAGTGTGTAAACAAGTAAAATATATGTTAAATGTATCCTCGTCAGTAATGTCAATGAAGACACACAATACATAGAATTGGTTTTGAATGGGCTTTTGAAGAGCGTAATATTTCCAATGTACAATCAGAGAAGAATATACAGACAAAGTTATTACACACAAAGAATTAACAAAAGATCTCATCACAGAAGGAATGGTCCAAGCAATTCTACTCTGCTTTAGGAAATTCTAGGCTGAATTTGTTGCTATGTACTAAAATACATGACCTTTTCTGCTGCATGGTGATACTCAATCATAAAATGGTAAATGTATTGAACACTTAGTCTACAGTTAAGTTCATACCTATTTAATGCTTCCTTTGCATATACAACTCAAGCATATAGATTTATAACAGCAAGTCTTCAATGAAAATTACCAAAAAGAGTGTGCTGGCCTAGAACAAACATGTCATTTTTTTTTAAGCCATGAAAATATATTTTTTTTTCGATATTGATTCACATTTATTGTTTCCACTTCGCAGGGAAATTTAGGGAAATTTATACAAGCTGAAATGATAAAAAAAGGTCAACAAGTACAGTAAATTTCTTATGCATACTTCCCAGCATGCGAACAGGTTTGTCAAAAGAAAGTTGTGTTTCCTAACATAATTGTAAGTTGCAGTCATTGAGAGTCTTCCTCTTCAGTTGAACTCCAAACGGAAACAATCTATTGAGACTTAATTTTGTTTAGTAGTGCATTGTAAGATATACACAAATCCACGCTGTACAGTTACAGAGATTAATGAAAAGATAAAACTAGAAATCAAAGAATTACGTACATTTTTATAGGATGCCATCAGACTTATGAAATAAAGTCATATTGCATGTAACCATTTTAAATCAACACATGTAAATGGAACTACTTCTATTTTTCTGCAACAGGACTATGAATTCCTGTTGTGCAACTCTCTGGTTTTGTCTATTCTGCATCACACTTTAATGGATAATAAAATGCTGACATTAATTGAAAAACAACAACAAAAAAAAAAGAATAGAAAGAAGCAAAAAGAGAGCAATATCAAAAGCTTGCTTACATGTCAGTGAAATGAAATAAATATATTAGAAAAAAAAGGATCAAAGCGCTTTACTGGAAACAATAGTTTTCTAAGAAAAAAAGAAAAACAAAACAAACAACCCCCCCCCCCCCGACAGATCCCATGCATGCACAAGTAGGCCTAGAGATAAATATGGATACTGTCCACTGTCAATAGACGAAGTACCACTTAGTATATCAAAATGTTCGCAAGTCATGTCAGTAACTAAGTAAAATGCCAATTAAACTTTAGATAATAACACACAAACAGCACGATTTTGGCGACCATGGAGGGTTCATTCTAACCTCATTTACTTTTTCATTTATATGTACTTAGAACCATTTTATCAAAAGATAAAATAAACAAGCAATAAAGGTATTGCACAGACCTTGAATGACAATAGGAATAAAACAATCCCCCTTCTCCAATTTTTTTTTTATGTTCACCCAGATTGATGTTAAAATATTATCTTATTTTATCTGTGTCCCCTGTGTGATATTTGTGAAAGAATGGCTTCTCTAAAAGTTTCACATTCTTCATGTTTAACTCACTGAGGACTAAACTATTTTTTTAAATTTTTAATATCATACAACTGTCCTATTTCTGATGTGCATGTATGGCCTAGATTTTTGCACAAGGCAGCTACTGGTAGTTTTATACATTTTCTTTTGTGAGTTAATCCATATTAATTCTAGCCCCTATGAGAATTTCAAGTACTTTCAATTTAAATATCATTTTATTGAAAACTTTTGTCAGAACACATCATGTTTTTGAATTTAAGCTTTCTTTCCACACATCCCATTAATGCAAATCCATTCAATACACATAAAAAATATGGTTTTCCGCAAACAAATGCAATACACTGTGTGATGATGTATACTCTGAATTTGTCCTCAGCGAGTTTAAATAAAACGTGTTATCAAGAGTGTAACACCAATACCTCAGAAAGCCTATTAGAGTAATGTGTCCAACAAAAGGCACATTGTTATGCAGCACAAAGAATAAACCTAATTCTTTATGAAACAAACAAAACTAAGCAAGATATTAGAACAGAATTCAATTTATGTCTTGCTGTAAATTTGTAGAAAAACATTCAACTGTTTCAAAGCAGAAAAATTTCAAATGTATCTCCTTTAAGCTTCAAGCTTTTTGCTTTATCATAATGCAATGCAAAACCATCTAATTTCATAACAATCCTGTAAAATATTACTGATATATCTGCTAATAACTTATGAGGAAAAAGAATTTAAAGTACATAATCGAACCTATTGTTGCGTTTTTTCTCAACCCTTATATATACACTGTAATACACTTTGCCTACTTTTCTAACTTCAAAATGTAAATGTTATGACAAAGAAATTCCCATGAAGAAATGTCAAAAAAAAAATAGACAAAAGTCAAAGAAAACACATCCATGCATTGCATTCGGAATCCAACAAGTTCTAAGCATAACAAGGTTGAGTAAAACAATGTGGTCACAGAAATGTTAAGTACATTGACTTTTGAAATGCACATTTATTGTAGTGAAATGCAGCATTTAGCAAACCACACCAGAAATACAAGACACCAGCAGTTTCACTTTAACCTCTTTCACTTTATAACCATACCAGAATGTTTGACATACTTTCAAGAATGTGAAAATCTTTTATTTTTGTGTTTTGAATTGCTAAAAATTTTTTTTTGGACTTGACAAAATAAATATGACATTTTAAAATGCGAGCAGTGAGTAGACTATTCAAAACTAATCATTTTTTTGTCCTTAAGCCTTTACAATTATGGTCAACTTAGTCACGCCAATGAGAAAATATTTTCTTGAATGGAATGCTTTAATACAAAGATAAGAAAAAATTACCCTTTTGGAATCTCCACCGCAAAAAAAAAAAGAAAATTGGAAAAAGTCAAACAATTATTTATGGAAACTTTTAAAGCAATTAAATGTCATGATTAAATTGGCCAGAAGACAAGATAATACTTTCTCACCTCAAACATGCAGCTAGCTTGGCACAAATTGTTATCAGACCATGAACACAGACACACATAGATATATATTGAAACCATTTGTCATCCTGTAAAAATCTCTCATCAATCACAAACTTGTACACAATACCAAATCCGTAAGTCCCCACACACCCTTTGCATAAACTAAAAACTCGCAAAGCAACAGGCATGGAATTTGCCATACAAATGTATACATTGAAGTGCCGTGAACATATATTAAGGGGGGCAACCTGCTCTCACTCTCTCATGACTGAATGTTTTGAAGAAACGATAAGTGGGTGCACAAGAATGTTTGTGAGTCCACAGCTCCCAATATTTTCAAATGTAAAAAAAAACTTATTTTACAATCAAACAGACGGATTGAAAAATGACATTTATGAAAGAAAAACAAGGTTCAATAAAGAAGGTTTGACTTAAATCTCTTCAAACCTCTCTTGCTAATTACCATGTTCTTTTTTTGGCAAAACTTTTCTCTAAAGTTAATTGTAAGCCATTTT
Organism: Elysia marginata; assembly: GCA_019649035.1. NCBI lineage: Eukaryota > Metazoa > Mollusca > Gastropoda > Plakobranchidae > Elysia > Elysia marginata. The sequence goes on from BMAT01012512.1 coordinate 163,767, forward strand.
CACACAGATCATTTGTATAAAACCTTTCCACCTTTTTTGCTTGGATTTATAAAACTCCTTTTGACTCTTAGTATGTGATCTGTCCTTTATCTTCATCTTTCTAGCAGAGCGAAAATTTGCACAAAAATTCCCGGCCTTCAATCCTGAGCCTCATAGTTTTTTTTGTTGATTTTCAATGAGCCATATCATTAACATGTGTACAGAACACACCCTTGCTCTAGTTTAACTTGTCTGCCAGCTTGGAACATGAATGATGACATCGCTTTCCGAGTTGCTGAACTCACACTCAACCTGACGGAAGGTGATGTCCAGGATGTCCAGACTGGACATAGCCGGAGCCATTAGAAAGCTGCTCAGAGTGTCAGCTGTTGCGATGCGGCGTTTGACCGCTGACGGGTGCCACGCCTGAGATGAACTTGAGTACTTTGAGCCTGGGGAAAAAAAAACAGTTTCACGCATTCATTGAAACACCCTGTATCTTAAAACTGATATTTCATAAGAACTTAACTGAGCAATTGGCAGTGATAGTCCAACAGGGAACAGAATACCCCAAATGATTGAGGTTTTTGTTTGGGGTTTTTATAAAACAGCTAAGGACAAGATTTAAGACAACGTTGGACCAAAAAATAATAAAAAAATTTATCAATCACTTGGACTCAACAAGACAAGATGATTGAACTGCCATGGCAGTGCTTCTGTCCTAGGTGGTCGCTGAATGATGGTAGAATATGCAGCTGAAATGTTGGTCTAAAAGCATAACTTCATAAAGAGAATATAGAACAGTCTGCTAAACTTGAAGTCCTTCGGAACAGCTGATTCAATGTGAATCATCAATATTTGGAGTTAAAGAATAGGTGACTAAGAAACTATTTTTAGTTGGAATGTTAACAAAGATTTGAGTAGGACAAAAATTTGAGTTATCAAAGTTTGAGTTGTGTGAGCTCCACTGCAGTTTTTTTTTTTGACAAATTGGAGCAAATGTCCTAGCCCTGACCTTTTCCAATAGCTTAGATTCCTTCATAGTTCATGGATTCAAAAATACATTGCAAATATTACTAATACTAGTCTATAGGTTAGCCTACCTGAAATCTTCTCCACTTTGCCAGTGACCAGATTCATAATGATGACGTCATCATCATCTGCTGATGTCAAGATAAGGTCATAGCCTGGGTGGGTGGCTGCGGGCATGAAAGCCACATCACTGATACTTGCACTCACAGTCACTTCATATGTGGTAGCCATCACACCTGTGATAAAGAAACCCAAAATATGTAATAAGACTCTTATACCTACCTAATGGTTAGAAAACTATAGTACTAAGGAAATAGAACATTTTAAGTAGGCCTAATACCATAGATAGAGTTAAAGGACACACAACTTAAGACAGACCTGTACAAGAGCCTAAAAAAATGTGTGAACTTTTGTGACAAAATGCACAAGTAGATGAAAAAGGGCAAGTTAGGCCTTAAAAATGCAATTTTGTTACATCTAGGAGCCTATGACGGCAGAATGAATTTAAAAATTGTTGGAACTTCCATCTTGTTAGGAAAAATAACAGGTCTGAAAAAATACTTCAAGAGAGATCAATGCTAGAGTCAAAGATAATAAAACTATCGAAAATTTAATTAATCAAATACAACTGAACCCCTTCTTGCTACCACTTCTTCAAGGCAACGACATACAGCAACAACTACTTTCTTGACTCATTGGTATTTTCCTTGTAGATTTTAACTTTTCAACACGACTTTTTGTCTACTTTGACTAGGCTACAGACAACTTATTGTTCTGTATTGCAACTGGTGCAAATAAGTCATATGTCAGAAATTTAAATCTGAGAAAATAAGCCTACTTTTGAAAGGCAGATTTAGACTATTTTTCTGCATATTTTAAATGTTAATAAAATTATCATATCTTCCTATACACTTTTAACAAATGAATTGAAATTTGGTATATTTTGGAAGCTGACAAAAGCAAGCTGGTCAAAATATCAACACACTGTAATGTGAACTTTGTGACATCCGACTTAATCGAACTGGTTGCAAGACAGATGTCCAGTTACTCAGCAGAAAAACCTACACAAACTATGAGACAATTTTTGCATTTCCATAACCATCCTACCTGATGATGAACTCAAGCACTTTGTTTATATCAGGGATCCAAGATTTCCAATTTTTAGAGGAATTCCAATCTTTTTTATATTTTCTTGCATTTTTTTTCAGCTCAAAAGTTAAAAAGTTAGCAAACTGAAGACTCAAAAGTCAGAATAAATGTTCAAAGTTCAGATTTATACTCGTCTGTTTTTTTTTATGATAAATTCAGACAGATAAAATAGTATCAAAGTAAACCAAACACCTCTGTAATAACAGCATTTTTTCAATGTGTGTTTTTTATGGGTATGTAAAAATTTATAATACCAGTTCCTGGAGGGCATACTTCATAGGGGTTTAAAAGGATTTCCTGTTTTTTATGCATTAACTGTTTGCATCTCTGTTTTATCCTTAAATGACTGAAGCTAACTAAAGAGAGCTCGGTTATGACAATGAAAAGAATTTTGTTCCAAAGAGCTTAAAAAGAATTGGACTTCATCAATTTTGAGTTCAACTTTCTAAAGATTCAAGAAGTATTTATGTAGTCATGCAGACCTTCCTCTGAGATTGAAGCCACAGTGACGCGTCCACTTAGCTTGTCGACTGTGATGAGGTGGCGTGAGTCTGGGGATGTCATAGGCTGACCGGTGAGCGAGATGGTGGATGTCACAGTGTCGGTCAGATAATCCAGGACTAGCTGGAGACTGTGTTGGTCAGAGGCTGACACACAGTGGACAACAATGTGACCTCCTGAAACACATTGTAAAGAGAATGATGTTGAATCAAATAGATTTCAGAATAAAATTAATTTGAATTTAAAGATCATAGTTAAAAAAAAAAACAACAACGATAAATATAGTGCACTAAACTGGATGAACTAAACAGGTTTCAGTTTATGCAGCTAGCAAGATTTATTCCAAGTAAAATTTATTTTCCCATTTCACTTTGACTTCAAATAGCATACCATAAGGAAGTTTTATAAAGGTATTGCACTGTCTTGCATAACATTATTCTCTGACTTTTATTCTTGCAGGCCTATAAAATAGCTAATTCTTCTTTGGTCGAAATTGCTGTAGGTGATTTTCAGTTTATCTGACTCTTCTTTTTGTTGTCTCCCATAGAGACAATTATATAGGATTCGAATATAGATTAATTTTTTTCACCTATATTGGTGTTTTATGTCCCCTGGAGATAGACTCTAGCAGAGTTGACTGTAAATGAGTTTTTAATTCGTATCAACAAATTAATTTGGCTTGGTTGTTTTTTTTAAACTGTTATCTGAACAACTCATGTAAATTTTCTTTCAATCTATAAATTCCATAGGCTACCTATGTGGACTTCAATAGAAAATTGTGAATCATTGGAAGCACAGGCCATCTGCCAATATATCTATCTATCCTATTAATTATTTGTGTATCTTTTAACCTATCTATTTACCTGACTATCTCTTTATCTGTTTATCCATCTACCTATTTGTCACTTTTCTTACTTTCCATCTACAGTAAACCCCATTTAATGACAACTGGAGGAAGAACTATGAGTATAATCGGAAATTTAAAAAGCTTCTGTTTTTCGTTATATCCCTATAATTTTGTTTTTGAAATTATGAGAGCCCAGATCGGTTACCTTGATAATAACGAGAGCAGAACCATGTAAAACACAATGTGATAAAATACAAAAACCGCTCATCATTCAACATTGTCTGGCCTGCTTAAACGGTATCATGCTTATAGACACCCTTTTCCCACCTCGCCACTCTCTGCGCTTATCTAAGGGTCCAAGATTACCAATACTGGTACTTACTCTCCTTTCAATAAAATCCTCTTTAAAACCTTTGGCAATACCAAGAACACCTGCTATAATGCAAGTTGTTGATAAAACAAGAGATCTCGTTGTTCATGAGTTTTACTGTAAATATGGTGACTTCATTCTAGCAAACGTTTCCTACCCTGCCTTGTGTTGAACTGCTAGGAGAAAGCTAAAGTGAATAGCGCAATACCTAATACCAACAAAAACAGCTTCAAAAAGCTTGGTATTCACTTAAAAAGTACAGAAACTCTTGTACAATTTGCTGAGCCACCCAAAAACTTACCAATTGGCACAAAGGCAACGTGTGAGGGCACACAGCCATAGCTGCTCAGGTCGACAGCTTTTGTGTAACTCATGTCTTCCAGGTTAATCTTGAACAGACCTTTCTGACCTTTGTGAGACACGTAGCCATAATCAAACTCATGGTCCAGGTCATTTGGTGGAGCGATAAAAAGGTCCTGCACCTGGAAAACAATAAATATAAAACATTCAATGTGAAATTAGACAGTAGGAAAATGTTTGCACAGAAAAGGCAACAATGTTTTTCTCACTCTGTCAATGTTAGAATTAAGCATTTCTACTTTTAGATGAGAACAATTTTTTTTCATTTAGCTGAAGCTATCAGCTAGAGCACACACAAAATTATCTCCGTATGGTCTGCTGCCTGTGATAAAATCCAGTTTTCAGAACAAAACAGTATTTTGCTGCATGATTTATTTGGCAAATGGAAAGATAAAAAAAAATTATATCAAGAACATAAAAATACTGACATTGGCATTGGGGCTGTAGATATAGCAAGTTTGGTATCTCTAGCCATGATCAAGTAATATAGTTTGGCATCTTTTAGCCCTGATCAAGTAATAGTTTGATATCTTTAGCCCCGATTAGGCCACAGTTTGGTATTTTTAACCCTGATAACTGATAGCCTATTACTTTTAGCCCTTATCAAACAATAATCTTGCATCTCTAGCCCTGATAAAGCAATAATCTTGCATCTCTAGCCCTGATCAAGCAATAATCTGGTATGTACACCACCCCCAGCCATGCTCTGCCCCTACAAAATTTGCAGAAACGAGTCCTTTCATGTTATTAGTTATTCATGTATATATCCTTATTGGAGGGTTTCAATGCAATTTTTTTGCCTGGTGTAGATCTCTGGATTTGTAGAGAAGATGCACAAATAAAGACAAATTGACCTATGACACCTGAAACTGTCGTGTATTCTATCCTTTATGAATACAAGAGTTATTTGTCTAACCTCATTTCTACGTTAAAGCCTACCATATCAAAGTGATTTCCCACAGGTCTGGTGTGTACTGAGCGATGCTGGATGTGTTGACTGGCATCCCTGATGACCACAATAATGTTGGTGCCCTCTGACCCTTGCTTGCCCTGACACAGAACCCATACCTGGTCCAGGTGCTTTACATACCACATCTGGCTTGGGCTCGCGTCTGTGTCAATCACCTAAATGTAGATATATGAGACAAATGTTGGAAAATTTTTATTTGAGAAAATACCATAAAAAAAGATATAAATATATTCCTCTCTTCTTAATACTTTAAATCAAAACAATTTCTTCGATATTTCCTCAAAATTTTGTAAGGTCATGCAATTGAAAGCTCAGAAAAATGCATTGTTAAAAATATCAAAAAATTGTAATATAAAAATTCCAACATCTTACTAATTTGGACTGGATGCAGCACAATTACAGTTCTTCTGAGCTGCTCCTTCCAAAACAAACAAATACCGTACATGTATGAAGGAAAATGGTCACAAAACCTTCAAAACATTTTTGTATCTGCTAAGGGTTAGGATCCAACAATAACAGAGATAAGCATAAATAGTAAAACAAAAACCACTTTGTCGATGCAAAAATTCACAATGCAAGAAAAATAACATTTACAACTATTTTGGCACAATAGGCAGCTTTGATTCGATAAAAAGCTGAATATAAGAAGAGAGTAAAAGTAGTCAAAATGTAATGACTGTGAGGCTTGGAGTAATGAGTATTTGATTGAATTGATTAAGTTTACATAGTTTGTTTACAAGTACTAAACTTCAGAAAAGATAATCGACTTATCAAGACATAGGCCTTAAAGGAACTTGGGCTTAGGTTAGACGGTATACTTGAATGAATCAGGCAATGAGCTCATAAATTACATAACTTGCGTTCTGTGCTTCAAGTGTATTCACAATATTGTACCACAATATTTAAATAAATTATTGAATCTGTACCAACCAAAAAGAAAGTTGCAGTCATGAGATGACTCTTTAACCCTATAAGTAGATGACTCTTTAATCCTAAACCTACGTTGCATATTCAATAAGTATGCGCACTACAAATGTTGTCTGTTATTATTATAATCATTATCATTATCAAAACTGTTATGCTCCCCACCATTCAAAGAATGCAAGAAACAAAAAAAAATGTAGAAATATAATATATGCAAGGAAAAGTCTACAATGTCTTGTGAGCAGTCCAAATGAGGTACGGTAATGTTAGAAAACTCAACTTTAAGTAAACATAGACTTTTAAAAGTCTATTCCCCCTTTTCGATTTAATTTAAACATAAGAAGTTCTTAAATTTTCTAACAAAATTGTAACGCTTGACTCAAACTCTGATAACAAAGTTGTTGGATAAAAAAAAATTTGTTTTTGGATACCAACTAGCATTTTTTTCTCGGCCAACTAGCATTTTACTTGAAGTTCTGGTATTTCGAACTAAATCAGCCGTTGCCAAGAAATTTGACTTGAGGGGACTGTAGGCCTACTGTAATATATGGTGCAATTTTGAATGTTTCAGATTTCAGAAAAATGCAGTATTGAAAATTGTTGTCTTATGATGTAAAAACTGTGATATCCTTATTACTTGGACTGTTTGCAACACATGTTGACTTATCAATTTCAAGTTCACACACACACAAAACAAATTACAAAGAGTCTTATTCAAGGGAAATGAACTGGTTAGAGAATTGACTCAAGTGAACTGACTTTAGACACAATATATTACCTAAACCTTGAAAGTTGGGACATTCTACTAATTTGGATGGATGCAAGACATACAAAGAAGATCAACTCAGGTGAATCTGATTTCTTATTTACCTGGAGTGGCAGCCAGCTACCTGAAGCTTGCATCACAAGGACTCTATTCTGATCTGGCTGGCTTGCGTAGATGAAATCTTTGCCGACCCTTACAGCTGAGCCCCATTTACAGTCGGAATCTGGCTTACACAGAGTTAGAGGCTCCTCCATGGCGTCAGGGATAAACTTGAAGTTGCCAAACATTCCGTTGACCTTATGCTTCATGGTGCAATGCATGGGGTCGTAGGCGGTGATTCCATGAGGGTGAAACACCACAAAAGTTCCTGCCTCTTTAATTGTGTCCTTAGCTGAGAAAATAAAAGATAAAACCATATACAGAATTTTGTCTTATTTTCTATGACTCATGCACTGAAAAAACAATAGAAAAATCTATTTTTTTTAAGCATTTCTAACTTGGGTTCTTTTCCAGTGTTATATTTTCACGATATTTTATGAGAAGAATTCTTATATATATCTGTTAACAATTGAGCTGCGCTGAAAATGTGGACCAATTACCTGAACAAATTTAGACCTGATATACATGTCAAATTTGGCCCAAAGTTGTAAGTTGTCAAGAGGATTGGAGTGGGCGTAATATTTTTTCCCTAAATATTGCATTTTAGAACTATAAGCAAAAAAGTAAAATTTATTTTCTAGAGCAAAAAAAAAAAAAATGAAACCTGAAAAGTACTTTTGCTACAATTTCAATAACAAATAAATTTGCAAATCAGTTTTGCATCATGGGCGTTACAAGTGTTTGGTCATTAATTCTTTTTTACTGTAACCAGGTGAGTAAATTGGAAGCCTATGAAAAAAGTTTCCATTAATTTTTTGTCCCGTTTCTTGATCCAAAATGAAACGCAAGACTTAATGAGAGTGAATATTAGAAACTACACTGAATATTTTGTTTAATATTTGGTTGTTGATTAAAGACCAGTCACTTTTATTAGCATTTAAGGGTAGGTAGAGCACCCCAATGAATGAAAGGAGGGGGTAAGGGTGTGGGGTATAGGGGTCTAATGCAAATTTCATATTTGTTGAAAAACTATAGAAGTTTATCTTTTTTCATCTTAATGGCACCATTTTATGTTCAAAAGACACTTATAATTATTTTTTTAAATAAGGAAAATAAGGACTATGTTGAAATGCTGTAAAGATGTGTTATTTCCACAGGGAAAAAAAGGGCCTCAGCAAAGAGTATAAGTTTTCAAAAAAGGTGTGTTCAGGGTGGCACAGATTTTCGGACTCCGGTTGATAAGCGCGCTGGTGCAGTTGCCTGCTTTAGGAATACAATACCTATACATGTAGTTTTTTTCCAAACCGTCAGAGGTGAACACCTGTTACCAGCAACTGGCTGCAGGAAACCTGCGCAGGTGAATTTCCCATAATGTTTGGGTCATTCCTATAAGTTGCCAGTTGGGTAAGATGAGTGAGAGGGGAGTGTTGTTATTCCATTGCAACTACTACTACTTCTGCTGCTGACTAGTACTACTACCAATACTACTCTTACTCCTCATTCTCCTCCTCCTACTACTACTTCTAGTGCTTTTGTTGCTGCTGATAATGCCTCTACTCCTCCTCCTCCTCCTCCTCCGCCTCCTACTTTTACTACTATTACTGCTACTAATACTACCACAACTACTATTTTACTACTACTACTACTACTACT
>BMAT01012512.1:185475-196670 GCA_019649035.1 Elysia marginata
GTAGTAGTAGTAGTAGTAGTAGTAGTAGTAGCAGCAGCAGCAGCACTAATGACAACAAAATTTATATGAGATTAAAAATACATGTATAGCAGATTGACCACAGAAATAGAAAACAGATCAAACTGCAGCTATTATCAAATAATACTTGTGAAAAGATCTTCCAACAATTTTATCTCGCTGGTGTTTACATCTTAGTGTTACGCACAATATGCACTATGTGTACTATTAACTAGAGTAGACAGATCTATTTCTGTCACTGACTCATCGGCAAAGAAGGCTGAATCCAGACCTAAGAACACAGGAAATCCTATGTATGTACTGTCATGTGACCGGAGCTGTCACTGTAGTTCATTTCTATAATTCTACTAGTAAAATGCCCGCAATCCCGCAAGTTTAATTTGAGAATGGACTCACCCACAATAAAATTTTCCATTCTTTTCCTCTTATTCTCAAAATTATGTTGTATTAATTAATCAGTAAACTTGTCCTTCTTCAGTTGACTTACTTTCTGTCCGTCTAATTTTTCCTATGATCTTCCTCCCAAACGCCTTCTCTTAATTTTTAAAAATTCTCTCTAGAACCATTTTTATCCTCCTCTTTATCTTAGTCTACTTCTAGTTCGACCCCCTACCCCCATCTTTCTCTTTCAGTTTCAACCTGTCTTTACATCCGTGTTTATACATGCCTGTCTGCCACTCCCTGTTTTACTTTTTTTTTAACCCTAAAATCATGAGTTTTCTGCCGCCACGCCTGCCAGATTATTGTCAAAAACATTAGCCTATCGGTACTTAGATGTAGATCTCAATCAATTGCAGGATCTTAGTTGACATAAGCAACATCTAAGGCAAGCCTAAGTTCTGAGTTAACTAATAGGGGAGTTGTTAAAATCTTTTGTTTTACGTTCCCTAAGCTTCATGAACGACCCGCAGTCTAAGTTTCATGATGTCAGAGCTCTGAAGTCCGTAAAATAATCCTGCGAAGTGCTGTAACTTACCTAGGTCAATAATTTATTTTAATTAACGTGTAGAGCAAAAAACTTTAAAACAACAAAAAAAATTTCTCTACAATTTATCCTCAAAATGACCAGATTTTGGATAATTCCCTCAGAATGGTGCATTATCATATCTATAAACACGGTAATGGGGTAGGGGTAGCCATTTTCAGAACCTGCAGCGGTTGGCAAAAAAAGTTCTCAATTAAAAAAAAACTATATTAGAATCGCAAGCCAATTAGATTTTGAGCCTATATAATAATGCCAAAACCAATCTTTTCCACCCCTTCGTGTTTTTAAAATTACATTCCGGTAACAAAGCAACTTTTCTGAGTGTTCTCTAAATAACTTAGGTCGATATTCAATTTTCCGAGGGTTCTTAGACAGAATGAAACCATAGACCTAAACCTACCTTGTACGTGTACTGGTTCCTCTTTCGTTTGGCCAGATTTCTTAGACCGCAAACAGGCAGCTCCATGCCTGTCCACCCGGATGTGATTCCGTGACACGCAAGCTGTACGGTGAAGATGGCAGTGGCTACGATAACGGTTACCGTCCGTCCCACACACAGGAAGATAAGAAATGTCACTGTCCTCTGTTGCGAGAAAGCCTTCCTCTACAGCAACGCTGTGGTCACACCATGACAGGGGAACACATTTACACATTCCTTGTTGACACGTGCGCCCAGCCCGGCATTCGAAATCTCCTTGGCAGAATTCTGGAAGGCAAAGAAGTGGCAGAAGGAGATAAAGACAAATAACGCAACCGCTTTGAATCATTTGTAACAATATTGTTACTGAGTCTCTGCATATCAAATAGATATTGCGATTCCCTATCAAGGTGGCAAACGCTCCCGGTAGAGTGAATGATAACTGTTTTGAGCAATGAATAAATAAAAATCCACAAGAATCAGGGCAGATTGATCCTTTGGACAAAAAATGCTTACAAAAGCATCCGCCATCTTGAGGGATAAAGGCAATATGCACAGACTCTGTGTTGAAATTGAGAGTTTCATAACTATTCTGCAGCAAAAGTATACTGATAAAAACTCCAAGTCGGCCAAGTATATAAAGCATATTAAAATATTTACCGGCAGAAGAAATTGAAAAGATTACCACAAGCACATTGATTTAGGAACCTATTTAATAATTTAACTATTATTCGATATTTAAGATCAACTGTAAACATAATTAAGTTTCCATTTTTTAATTTTCTCCCTAGTAAATACAGCTCTCTGTATGAACTGGTTGGTGCATTCTGCGAATAGATCAGTCCAACCAGTTTCCTTGTAAACATAATAAAATACTTGGATACCAGAAAAAAATGGTTTCATATGTCTATAACTCAATATGTGGCTAGTTCACTGTGCTTTGAGCACAATAAAGTTTATTACAACAGGAAGAATATAATGATAGCCATTACACAAACAGAGAAAGCCACTGATTGTCTAAATTGCGATGCAACAAAATTATTGTGAACAAAAAATACTGAGAAATAAAATGATGTAAAAAATTGTTATAAAAATATTAAGCAAACACATGACAGGTACTAGCTACACATGCATATATATGACTTTTAATTTTATAAAACCATGAAGAAACGTAAGTGGGACACTGCATGGGTTACCGTATATAAAAACAACTTTGACCGATATTCAATTAACTTGAAAGAAACATTGCAAGTTATATTACAAAGAACAAGGAAATTTAAAACATATAATCTTTTTTTTCTGTTTCATATATACAATATGCTTGCAGGACCAACAGCATCTTTCTTAATTTAAAGGGGCCCAATATTGAGACTTCCTTTTCTTAACAATCTGTATGTTGGCACACATTTGTTGCAAGAAATAACTCTTTGATATTGTTTCAATAGCTTACACAACGAAATCTTTGAGTTTCAATTCCCCTCATCTTCCTCTCTCTACGAATTTGACCCTTGTTTTACGAAAACCTATCTATCTAGGTGCGTTTTTTGAAAGTTTAAAAGAGCCCATTCGCCGCAATACTTAACGGTAACAATCCCTTTCTCTTGATTCCCTTTCGACTCAACACTCAACCTTTCACATTTGCGTAAAGCATGCGGTATTCTTACAGTAAATACAAAAAGCAATTAGGTTCTATATTACAAAACCATCTTCTAAACGAAATAATTAAACAGCCAGAAGATTTAGATTTAACATTCACATTATGTACAGGGAGGCACTAAATTTTTAAACAACACCGACAACAAGAAGTGTTTTCTTATCTTTTGATTTGTAAGACTTTGAAAGAGCCAACCTAAAATACAGCGAACACAACATGCACAAAAGAAGACTATAAAATCTTCTGAATATGAACTACAAAATAAAATACAATTAGCTGCAAAGAGCAACTGCATATGTTCTCAGTGATCGGAGCTGTTTTATCCTTTCCAAGTCAAAATAATTTATTTTTATACAGTTACTGGCTCCATTTGTTGTTAATTTCACTGCTGTAATTCTCATTCATTACCATCGGGACGATACATGCAGTTTTAGCTTCCATTAATCCCATATAAAGTTATTGCAATTGATTTAAATAATAACATACCCTTCTTAAAGTAGCTGAGTGCACCCATAATGAATAAGGATTATCTTTAAAGCGAGGAATCTAACAAGAAAGGGAGATTTGAAGTTTCTGTCCATTGAAATTGAACATGCTAGTAAGTGAAATAGTGATGAACTATATAGAATATACCTCAACCAAACTGAATCAACCACTTCTGTTCAAAGGTAAAACTAGAACCAAAAACATCTGATATATTATAATAATTATTATGTAATAAGAGAGAAAATAAAGCACATTTATTGTCGTGAGAGAGGAACACAGTTGTACGAAAGTGATTGGGTCACTATATTCAATGTCAGGAATAAAAGTAACAACATCAAATTTCCATACACACACACACACATACAATCTCAACATATACACCAAAGAGTATAAATGCTACGCTGACAAGAGCTCTCACCCGCCGCAAGGCGTGCCTTGTCGTAATGCAGACCTAAGCGTATGCCTCGGATAAGGGCAGAGTAAAAAAAAAACGAGCGCGGTCCCTAATACTATAGAGACGAGAGCCACGCAGATTTCCAAACGCAAAATTGGGTAATATCTCTTTTCAACGTAGTATTTACTCTCATTGATGTAGACCACAAGTGACACTAAACACTGATAGCTAGCTAGATTTTCTGCCGGAAGATAAGATACCTAGCGGGTAGGACACGGGCAGATGTTCCAAATCTTCCTCCGGAAGTTTGTCCAGTTCTTCGGGTTTTACCGCCTCTGTGGTTGTAGTGCTGGTGGTTGTAGATGTGGTGGTTGTACTAGTGCTGGTAGTGCTTGGGGTAGTTGTGGTGGTGGTGGTTGTGTGGCTAGCAGTGCCAGTTACAAGTGGTGGTCGAGGGTTAGGGCTCGTGGACGCGTCAGATTCAGTGTGAAGCCCGGTGGGTTCGAATTGCGACAAACCCCCTGCCTTCTGGGAGTGCATCATGGTTGGGTTATTGCCACGAGGAGCGTCCATTTCGCCTCTTTCATTCTTTAAACCTTCACCTTTGTCTATATAAACGTTATTGCTGTCGTGTTTTGGTGCCTCTTTTGTTTTGGAGACAATTTCTCCCTGAGCTTTATGCACAGTCTGAGGTCCATCATAGATAATCCCTTTGTTGTAGTAAGACTCGACAGAGGGTTGCTCTGCAGAGAGAGGCACCTCATCCCAATCCAGTCGCTTCTTTCTCGATGCTACCCTGGAGGGAGGGGCTGTAGGGGGTTTAGTGGGAGAAATAGTGATACCTCCGTCGTGTTTCTCGATCACTTCATAGCTATTTTCTTTAGGGTCGGAACCTTCATCATCATCATCCTCATCATCGTCATCCTCATCATCGTAATAGTAGCTGTCGTCGTACTCATTGGCAGAACTGTTGTCGAGGCTGCCATTGCTGCGGTTACTTTCATCACCTGATTCGCTTTCAGACTCCTCGCTTGAGTCATCGTCATCATCATCATCATCATCATCATCGCTATCACTATCATCCTCATCATCGTCTCCATCATCCTCATCATAACTATCGTCATCTGTTTCAGTATAGTCATCCTCGAAATCATAATCATAATCATCCTCATCATACTCGTAATATTTCCGATCGCCACTGTCATTAGAGACCTCACTCGTACTTTCATTGCTTACATCTTTACTGTCCTCATCTTCTTCGTCACTTTTTTCGTCCTCAGAATCTTTCATTTTCTCATTCAAATTCTCGCCTTTTGCCTTTAAATCAGCTTTAGATACACCTTTTTTCTTCTGTTTTTTACTGGCCTCTTCTTTATCTTTGCTTTCATCATCATCCTTATCAAAATCATCGAAGAGGGAACTATCCCAGTCAGGCCAGTCTACAAAAGGCTGATCCGATTGCGGCATATCCTCATGCTGTGTCTTGTGTTGGCCAACGGCTGCAGGTTCTATGTACTCCGGCTGTTTAGCCTTGCTAATGGTCTTAGAACTCTCAACGCTGTCTGAGTTATCTTCTCCTGCGCTGCTGGCTATCTGCGCAATAGGCGTCGGAAGCTTCTCTGGAACTTTGACCAAATCGGAGTTTTCCATTTCTTTATCCTTTCGCTTTTCAGACTCGTCTGTCGAGTCAGCTGGTACATTTTTTGGTGGTGCCTTTGAGTTGCCATCTTGATCCGGAAGCAGTGAATCGGTAGAAATGTCCATATCAGCAGAGACCCCTCCTTCTACGACAGGGATTTCCTTTACTTTTGCAGCCTTAGCAGCCACTGTTGGCGCAACATCTTCATGCATGACCGGCAAGTAAGGGCGGCCATTTTTCCAATTCGTATTGGCTTGAGAATTAATTCCCCTGCCACCATAGAATGGCATTGTGTCCTCCTCGTCTACAAATGGGTTGTTGTCCCCCTTTCTGTAAAACGGGCGCAGGTAGCCGGTCTCTCCAGGAAAATTATCTTTCTTAGAACTGACAGTTTCGGCAGCTTTGGCGGTTGGTTGGATGTCGCTGGCGTTTTTATTGCTGGTACTCCTGCTGTTACCTGTACTGTTAGATTTCTTCACCTGCAGCACAGCCTTAGCTGCCGCAGCAATGGCGGCCACCTGTGACGCAATGCTAGACTTGCCGATTTTCGAAGATGTCTTTCCTTCCGAGTGGCTATCTGCAGCCTCAGCTGTTATCGATGTTGAAGCTGGCGCTTTGAGCATGATCGGTTGGTTTGCTGGAAGTGGAAGGGCAGATGGAGGAGCTGGCTCGATGACGGGCTCTCGGTCCGCGCCAGTTTGACTAGAGCTAGATCTAGGCTCACCTGCTATGTCCGCCGCCTGTGGCATGATGGCGGGCGTCGGTACTTTCCACAGAGAATCATCCAGTCGCATCTCCCACCACCGCTCTTTGGAAACTTGGGGCTGAGAAAGAATAGAACATTAATAACGTCATGCCTTTGAAGGGTTTCGTGACAAAAGGCATTGTAATTTTTTTTCATTAAGCTGAGAAATAGGGCAAAACTGTACTGTGGACCCCCCTCCCCTTTGTCTTTGTATCTCTATCTCAGAGAATTAGCTGTTACACCTACAATACGATTTTGCATAAAATATGACATCTCTAACATAATGAAAATACGTTTTTACCCCAGAATCTAAATATCATCAAAGGATAAAGTGCGCTTTCTTATAAAACCCTCTTATATTCTAGGCAAAAAATTACAAAAAATTCCAACGTCAACCTTAGTTTGAATTTTAAAGTCTGACTAAGTGCAAGCCTTGAAAGTGGACTGTTATGACGAGCATTAACTTTATGAGTAGTAAAATTTACAACTTTCGCAACGTATGCTAATAGCCCTAACGAAAGGCTCTCTCAAAGCTCATACGTATATTATGTTGAAATTGGCTTATTTATAAAAGGACGTGGGCTCTGCTTTATTAAAAAAAAATCACCTCGACCATCGTAATCTATAATGGTCTGAAGTCTTCTGCATGGGACATGCATCATGTGACACTACCATAACGCTGCAGCTTATCATTTTTTTCGCTTCAAATATTGGACAACACTAACTGATAATTATCGCATTCGGTATTGTGAATGTCCACGGATTTCTGATTTCAATTTTTCCTACAGGCTGGGCGAATGATTAAATTAAGGCTGTATTGTCTTGGCTACCCAGACCCATGTCTCAATCAAGAAATGAAAAAAAATTATTTGCTGTTACATACCGGCTCAATACACCTTAAAGCAAACACTATTACAGGAAACAAGTGTAAAGATCCATTCTGTATGTTTCTGTAGAGCGATTCTCACATGCCTTCTTCCTCTGACGTTACTTTAACAGCGTTTATCCGATTTTGACTGACCTAAAGCAAAAATACTTTACATTCCATTCATTTTTGCCTTTTTTAGCCTGTGCGTATACTGTATAAGAGCGTTTTTTAAACTAAGTTATGAAAGCCACCGCCTTGAAGCTGACATAAAAATATTCTATGAAGCAGCGTTTAATCGAACATTGTTTGGACAAAATACCATACACAGTCAGAAATGCTGACCGAGACAATTTCTTTTACGGCGGGTAGAACATTAACTTACATGCATAATAGGAAGGCTGAACAGAGAGACTGTGCGTTAGAGGAAGAAACTTACTGCCGTTTATTGGTTTTCAAATTAGTGTCACCTGTGCTATGTTCTTGATCTGTGTTCTGGTAAATCCAATACTGGTTTTCCTAGATTGTTAATACAGTTTTATTCTGTTTTCTCTTATCTTAACATGTCTTCATTGAATATGCAATTGAAAAAATTAAAGCAATCGAGACAATTTTTTTCGGACAGGCATTACAGTATTTACACATTGTGATAATAGTATTCGTGCAATATAATGCTCAACAGAAGTCGAGGGCCACCTAGTATCATTTCAACCAGCTTTTCCGGCCCCTTTAGTGAATGCAGCATAAGAGATTTGATATCTATGTACGCACCGACGCGTTCCCTCGGATCTTCAACTGATGCGTTCAGATAAGCTATCTCCAAAACAAAATTGAAAACAATGGGGGATAAATCTTTTTCATCGTCGGCCAGCAAGCTATGGAACTCTCTTCAAAGTTATTTAAGAGAGATCAATTCAGTTGACCTGTTTAAAAAGAAGTTTAAAACCTATCTTTTCACATTACTCCTTTGATCTCTATTATAATTCAGCTGAACTGATTGCACCTGACTGACATTTTTAAACGTTTTGAATATACATGTATTATATACATATATATATTTTTTTTACCTAAAAGTCTTTTATCCATGCATACGTATATACACGTATAATTAATTGTGATATCTTAAATTGCAGTATTTCGCATTCTATTGATCTTTGTTTCATTTTAGTTTCATTGAAAAACACTTTCATATATCTTTGTAAAACATAACTTTATGTACTCTTGTATATTTCATTGTAAAGCGCTCTGAGCCTGAGCTTTTTGGGGTAGAGCGCTATAGAAATAATATTCATTATTATTGTTATTATTATTATCATTATTATTATTATTATTATTATTATTATTATTATTATTATTATTATTATTATCCTTCTTTAGTTTTGGAAAACATCACAGTTGACTATTAATGATGTGAGCACCTGAAATGGCCCCTACCTTTTGTTGAGCAGCATATTTTTGGAATTATGACGTTTAGCGATATTCGGACCTTGAAGTAGATCGATCTGCTAACACTTGCTTACCAGTCGCCGTATTGTTGCAATAGAAGTCTATTATCTTGAGAGAATGTTTTTTGCAATTTTTGGGCGAACCCTAGGAAAGGTGGACTAGCCAACAATAATGGTTCCTCTAAATAGGAGATAAAATATTTGACTCGGGAAAAGAATAAGCCTCACTGATTTGAAAGCGGACCCTTGGATTGGTTGACAACAAATCGTTTCTTTAAGACTCTCTTATCCTAATTTGTCTGTCACTGTAGGCCTACACCCTAAGCATAACTATACTACAGAACAGACTGAATTTGTCTGTTTCTGTACACCGTCTCTCTCTCTACCCTTTCTTCTTTTCACGCACCATATCAGTTTTTTAGCTTGTTCACTAAAGTGATGTGAGCGGTGGCGCAATCGGTAGGTAGATAAGTCGATAGGGCGGTTAACCGCTATCGATATCCCAAAGGTTCCCGGTTCGGTTTCCAGTCCGGTCAAAAATGTATTTACTCTCCATCATTTAATGAGTAGACGGGTCTCTAAAGACTCGGCAAGTAAAGCAGCAAGGAAAATAATAACAAACTACCTCACTATGCCGTGTGCCTGAAAAGGACCATGCTCCTTGTTCCCAAACGCTCGTGTCAAATACGAAAAACTCTACTTTACTTTACTTTATACTATAAGGCCGTCATTTTCTCTCTGTCTCAATGCTTATGTCTGCCTGTCACTATCTGCTGGCCCACCTGTTTCGCACCCCCCACTTTACTTACTGCTGGTTTGAAAGCCCTCCACTTGTCCTTGTCCAGAGTTGGTTGCCATGAGTCTTCACTGTAGGAACCAGCTGGCTTGGCATAACCATCCTGAGATAAAACAAAACAAACATATTAGTTAAATCGTTAGGGCAAATTAGCGATGTCCACAAAATAGGAACCGTGAAGGCCCATTTATATTATACCGCTTTCAATTTTGGATAGCGAAATCAATGAAAGGCGCAACCTATCATGTCGCACATCTGCTGCAAACACAATCAGTATCAAACTGATTCTTAAACGCCTTTTGCTCATGATGCTTTATTAGGATGAAGCAAATCCTTTTATATTTTCCCATGTGGCATCGATAAAGAATTCTGTATTCAGTAAATGAAGCGGTACTAGGGGAAAATATTCAGTGATTTCAAGACGTAACGCTGAGTCAATTTCTAAAAGAAATCTTCAACATTGGTAAAACGACGGATACCGAATATATCTTTCTATATCATTAACTGTGATTCCCATTATACATAATAAGTTATGGGAAAAACTCTACCAACCCTGGTTGATAAATATTATAAGCCGTGCTTCAGCAAAACGCAATTGTGCTCCATGTCTCTTTGTTCTTATACTGCTCTCTGTATGAACATGGCAGGTGATTTATAGCATGCGCGATTTGCCTGCATGCTAGGACAGAGCTACTTTATGTGCGCGACTCCCAACACAATCATGTATGGATAAACGAAGAAATTACAAAAAAAGCTGGTTTAGGAGCAGAGAGAGAAATGTGAAACAGGCCAAAAAATGGAATTTATTGTTGTAGGTTTTCCAACACGAATAAAATTCCGACTCAGATGCTGAACACCGCCAACAGGGTTCGTTATTATTTTCCATGCATAGCCAATAAAACATGCAAGGGCATTCTAATCTCTGGAAAAAAATATTCTCCCAATATCTATGACGTATTGATATTGCCTCAGGATGGCTTTTGTCTAAAGCGTCCCGAGAGACATTTTTGTCCATAAAAAGGGACACTATCCCACGAGACAGGCGCTGGATGTCCATAATTACACAAACGTTACACAACCATGGTATAAAAACTAAGTTTACAAGTAAAAAACTTCTCATATATACTTAAAAAACATGATTGACAAAACAAAAGCGTTGATACGTGGGTCTAGATTCGTTTTGATAATGTTTTGCAATTTCCTCTCCCTACAAATGGAAACTATGTATAATTTTTAAAACACAACCCTACGTCTTGCGCCTTGTTCAGACCCAGTTGAAATGACAACAACAGTGGTAATGACCATAAAGACATTGTTTGTGGTGGTCATGTGATGGTGGCGATGATGCTGATGGTAATGGTGATGACAATGTTGGTAATGGTATGATACGACAAAACGGCTTGAATTCGAAAGTTACAAGAGAGATGAATGAAACTTCCTTTGTTACGTAATTACATTGTAAGTGAATAGCTGAGCCGGTCATAATCTGTTCCCCCAAACTCTCTCTCTCTATAAAAAATTTCTTTTCACAACATTTGTTGTTGGCATCTTGCTGTTCAGATTGTTAATTTTGAGGCAAATCTCAACACTTTTAAAACTAGTATAATATGGGACGAGACGGTTTGATAAACCACTGAGTCCACGCGCGACTGATATTTCACATAAAAGAAATAAAAACTAATACTTTTACGCTCTCAATTATAAAATTTTTAGACAAAAATATAGATGAAGGGAGAGAGAGAGAGAGAGA
>BMAT01012512.1:200237-211202 GCA_019649035.1 Elysia marginata
GAGAGAGAGAGAGAGAATGGGAGGCAAAGAAAGATACAACATTTGGAGCTTAAGTTACTTCTTCCATACCGACTATGAGTAAAACATGATCCAACATCAAATGATATTCAACTTCATGGAGATTTAACAAAATACGAGTAGAAAAAAATAGTTTCGTCTGACCCGAAACTCCAAAGACAAAGACGGCATTGGCTACTTTGAAATAATATTAAGAACGCAACGAATAGTAAAAGAAGCAAAAGAAATCGATCCGCACCGAAGACCAAGACAAAAAAATTATGAAAAAAACTGATTAAAAAGACATCTAAAGATATAAAAGAGAAGTGAGAATGATGCGCGTGCTCGGAGACTGCGAGCTGCGAGGCTACCCAGGTATCAAACTACTGGGAGGGCTTACGGCCAGGGATCTGACATCAGTTGACAGGCCATGTGACGTCCAGCAGACGTAAGATGACACCTGGTGTGCGAACACAGGAGCTGCGTACAGCATTACTGTCACAGCGTGAGGCAAGGTCGCCTCAGACAAAGGCGCGCAAGGCGCTGGATTAGATTCACACGGTATCAGCTGACACTGGAGGATATCCATACGTCGTGTTTGGCTAAAAGAAGAAAAATTAATGAGAACGTAGGGAGGGGATAAACGAAAAAGAAGACAGAGGGGGAGAAGATTTCTGGCATAGATCTATAACTATCGAACTCATACGGCAACAGGATATGCTAAATTTTTACTAGAACAAAACACAAGAAAACGTGGCCAAATCGAATTTGTAAAATACATTCTGCAATAGCTGACTCCGGTACCATGGAGATAAGACATTTTTTGGCTGGATAAAACAAAGGGAGACGATCAGAAAAAGAAAGTATCCGACAAAAGCGAATAAAAAACATTTTTGTTATGCGGCATATTGGGCGAATAAGTGAACTCTTGCAGATTCTTTCATAAGGTGCGAAAACACTTCGCCTGAGAGTATTTTTTAAGTCTTCATAACGCTCAGATCCCTATCACCTAAGCATATCCCACATGACGTAGGTGAAACCACATAGTCGCTCACAAGAAGTGAACATCAACCTGTCCAACATTGTGGAGATACATGTATTCGCTTCTTGCACGGAAATGAGACAATCACAGACGGCGTCAAATACCGAGTATCGTGTTTAACTCCATATCGTTAAGTAACAAGTAGAGCATGATTCTGACGGACGAAAAAGTAAAATATATAAACATCATACGACATTACATTCATGGAATTTAAAAACTAAGAAAGGTGATTCTATTAATTATTCCTTTACTAAGACCGGATCGTCTCCTATAAAAGCACGCAGAAAAAAAAGTAAAAAGCACTATTATACTGGAGAGTAAAGAGTACGATTAAACTAGAGAGTAAAGAGACCTTTTATACTGGAAGAAATGTAGTAGCGCTGTGCCTCGATACTAGCTGATTTTGAGCTAAAAGAAATAAACAAAAAAAACCCCCCAAAAAAGTAAACAAAACAAACAAACAAACAAACAAAAAAAAAACAAAAAAAACAAGAAAGGTAGTCTCCAATACATGCATTAGAATGCTGTCAACATAAAATATCAACCTCTAAAAAAATTAGCGCCATAGTGCAGCAAAGTCCCACCAAATAGCAGCAGTTAAAAGAATAAATAAAATTTAATAATGAGAGGCCGACAATTTTTAAAAGTTTAAACACTTTTGCTAGTAAAAGAAGAAAAAGAAATTAAGTGCAGTTTGTATACAAGATAATACATGTAGTATAAAATGAATAACACAAAACTTTATTGGTTAGTAACATGCAACTTCAAATTCCCTGAGCGCTTAAGCAATGTTGTATAAACAAACACATAAAAAAAAACCAAGGGAAAAAAGAAGCAAAAATCAGAAAAAAAAATTTTGAAGAAGGTATCAAACTGTTTAAAAATTTCTGCTACTTTTCTATACATCGAGCAGTCTCTGATTAAACAGGATGGGGAAGAGGAAAAAGAGGCGGAAAAAACAAGTTTATATTGAGATACAACAGAAATAAAAATTTAGAGAAAGCTACCCCAGCAAGATAGCTAATTATGTTCTTGCTGTTGTCTGGCAACCAAGAAAAGTCGCCCAAAATGATTTGCTTTTTTTCGACTTCGTTTCTTTTCTTTTGTAGAGAGTTATTTGTTCAAGGGGAGATTACCTAGACGTCATCGGCAGCCGTGTCAACAACGGCTGTTGGCAGAGAGCTCAAGAAACCCCCTTTCACCGAGCCCCCAAATTGGCAGGCACTGGGAAAATAATAGAAAACAAAACACCAACCACAGTTGAGCTCAGAAACGAAACAAAACAACTTCGACATAAACACGAGAAGCCGCAGCTAATGAGTTCAGATGGTTATAGAGTATTTGGGTTTGGAGAGTAATTAACTTGGTTACGTGCACTTTTGTTGCGGTTTTTATTTGCCTGAGCTCATGTATAAAATAAACACAAGCGTAAGCCAAAATAAATGCCTATATTTTTTAGACCAAGCCAAGTAAAACGGCTTAAAAGTTAAATGACAAACCAGGTCTTTGGAAAGACATTACTTTTTTAGGCTGCTTTTCTTGATTCTGCCTTGAGTAAATAATACATCAACATGTGGAGATCCAGGCGGCCAATCAGGATGGAAGTCAACATGCATCGACTTAAGTGACAATCGGAGGAAATCGATACATTCGTCTGGATGTTTCCATTTATCTTTTTACAATCTAACTTTTAAGTTTTCTTACTATTCGTTTTCTTGGCGTTTCTTCTCTTTTTCTTTATCCACATCATATTTCCGACTCCTTTATGAAATGAGACTTAAGGCTTTTCAGTTTCATTTTCCCTACATATTCTGATGCATGTCTATCTCTAAACACTCGAGATAGTTTGAACAAATTAGATTGTGGGTTGACCGCAAACAGTTCTAATACCGCTTGCTGCAGTCATGTCTCGCAACCAGTGCAAATCAGTCAGATGTCGAAATTTTTACATAAAGACTCGTAGATATTTTGAACGATACACTTTTCTGAACTTATTACAGCGTTGAAAAAATGCTTGAAATTATGACAATTTTGAGGGAACGATAAAAGAACTCCTTGTCGCTGAAAGAAAAATGTATCTATTTCCAAAAGGTATTTTCTGAAACTTAAGTTTCCGAATCAGTTGCCTTGGTCTCAGAACATATAAATGCAAAAGAGATAAAACGAATGAGGTGCGCAAGAATCTGATCTGGATATTGATAAAATAATCAATGAATAAATGAACCAATCGACCCAACATGCCGGTGATTGCACCCCCCCCCCCCCCCGCCCCCGCAGACGTTTTTTCCAAGCCAAACAGAAAACTTTATATCCTTCTAGAGATTGCAGATTATAATGCCGAGTACGATGTCTGTTCGAGTCTTGCGGGATCCACACCCCTAAAAGATCCATCAATAGAATTTTCAATTAATAAATAAATTAAACTTGCCGATTTTCTTGTAGCAATGCCGGTATAAATATGTCTAAGCCAAATAAAGTCAACATCTTAAAAAAATAAACGTGTTGCCTTTAAGCAAGAGTTGACTTACACCATTACAAAGATATTAAGAGGTACAAAATGGAATTGCCAAACGGGGTTGGCTTTAGGCAAGAGCTTTCGGTTGGTTTCCACTGTATTAAAATTCAGTTGCCGACAATGCAATATTTTAAAACTGAAATTTAGATTTAAAAATCAGTTTTTATATAATCGAGATTTGTAGTCCGTCGAAAAAAGTAGTGAAGGCTACATGACAGTATTTCCCTCGAGGCCACAATGCGTCCTATTTTAGGAAAATTAAAAGAAATTGCCTCATTGCGCAATTTCCGGACATATCAAAGCTAAACTGGCAAATATCAAAAGCAAAACATTGTCTCGTCATTCAGAGGACGCTCCTATATCCCAATCAATGACAAAAGTAAACATACAACCAGAGAGGCTATATATTATAGTCTCTCTTATACAATCAAACAGCTGCTGAATCACCGAAACTTTATCTGCTTTACAAAACCAAGCAATAACTAAAACAGAAACAATGAGGATGCGAAGCGAGGCATAAGATAAGTCAGACATTGTATACACCAGTGGCTTAATCTAAGCTGAGTATTATTGGTTGAGATCCGGTCTTTTGAAAAAAGAATATTTTCTGAATAGAGTTTAATGCAACAGACAAAAAGATCATTGATTTGTTTGAGGTTTTAGCCATTTACAGGATAAAGAAAAATATCTCGAAAATTTTGGCCTACATAAAATAAAAAGAAGTAAGCAGTAACAATTTAGTCAACAACAACAGCAACAACAACAATAGAATGTTACAAATGTTTATATCCCTTAGAACAAAACTCTCACCCAAAAGCCATTATTTCTTTCACGGCTAGCGGCAGCTGTCAGATATTAGCCACTTTTAAAAACTGAAAACATCGTAACTTCCAGGTGATTAAACATAAACCAATCTACACTTTTCAACCCTTTTCCGGTCATGTTTTATTCAGACCTATTTTAAAACACACTCAGTCTTGGCAACAGTAATTAAAAATCCACGTTATTTCATGCGCAGACGCGTCCTATATCGCTAGACCCCCCACTTCCCAAGGAGCACGGTTTCAACACCTAAAATATACGTCTTCGCGCGTCAGACATCTTGAAATATTGATGTCTTGCGTCTCATTGGCTGTACTCGCTCAGTGCTTGGTGTTGAAGACTACGCGTGTTTCCTTATACGCTAATAGTGAAAAACTAGGTTGAGATGGATGATTTCAATTACAAGAGAGAAAAGAACAAAAGAGACAGAACTACATTTCTATGGAGTAGCCTACTTTAACATTTTTTTTACTTGCTCTGGGTTCTTTACATAAAATACAAGATGGCCGCACAAATTCAAAGACGGAAATGACCAATGAAAAAAAAACCCAGCAACAAACAAATGTAAACATGACGCCAGACTATTACTTAAAAATATCATTAAAAATCCAGTCTTTGCCCTTTTTCTCAGCTTTTTGAAAATGTATATAATTCTTTTTGCAGTCAAACCCTTCTACTACAGAGTAGCACAATGAAGGAAAAATCTCCAAAAAGCCTTTATAAAGTTTATTTTCAGGAGTTGTGACCCTTCATGTTAGTACCCTGAGAGATTACATACAACCAGGCGTCATATGTACGGCCAGGTTTTTCTCTTAATTCAGTTAGTAAAAATATTGGCTTTAAATCATAAACTTCTCGAAAAAAAAAACCCAAAACAAACCAAAACAAAGTTAAGTTTGAAAGGTTTACGTCTCTTATGGGCTAGACAGCTCTGCCTATTTGACATCTAAATCTGTTTTAGTTATACCCCTTATTTTGTTTTTTAATAACGTACGAATAAAAATAAAGGTAGTCCCGTACTCGATAACGTCAGAAAACGTATTCAGTATGGCGTACGGAAGACCCAAGATCTTCTCTGGCCCGAAGACTTCGTCAAAGTTCTCCCCCTTTAGATACCATTTTACATGGGAACGCAACATGTAAAAACAAAAACGGATCACCGGTACAGCATCTTCAATACGGGATAAGCATCATGTGAAACAGGCTTTAGATTATCGTATCGACATAACACGAAGGACGGATCGTTGAAATAACGAATTCTCTCTGTCGCATTATAAGCTCAGAAAAAAATAAAACCATTTGTTTTATGCTGCATGCTTCTACGTTAGCGAAGTTTTGAAGATTTTGTAGAAATTTCCTCAACTTCCTTCCTCATTTTGCATGACTTTGTTCCCTATAAGCTTTATCTCATTAGCACAAGGAGAATAATTGGCTCTTTCCTTGCCCCGCTGTCAGTTCTTCTGCAGCCCTCTTCAGTTTCTTGTCATCCATTCACCCCCGGCCTTCTTTCCGTGTCAACCCTACTCTTCCTCCTGCTTGCCCCTTCTCTTTATTCCCCCCCCCTCTCTACTACCCTCAACTTTTTCATTTAATTTCAACAGCCTTCTCATAACACTTTCGACTTATACTTTCCGCATAACAAGCTGTAACATAAACCTATTTCGCAAGTCTTCTTAACGCTCTTCCTCTATCGATTTCCACAAGCTGCCTCACATAACACTGCGAGTAGGCCTATTATTGCAGTGTATGGTAAGTATCCTTTAGTAACCAAGGCAGTCAAATATCATCAAACTCTGAAACAGAGAACCTTTGAGTATTTACTTTAGCTAGCATATTGAAACAATATATTGACTAATCTATTAGCCAGGTTGAGTCTAACAAGACTAGCGTAATAGTCTTTGGTATAAGCATCGGCATCCCAAAAAATTTTGCGCCAATTCAAATTATTATCTACGCTTGCTTTGTAAATTTGCCAAGCTTCCTATTGCTAAAATCCGATGGAAAAAAACTTAAGCAAAACAAACAGAAATAACGATAACACAGGTTACACGACATGTATTACTAAAATAGCGACTAAACGCCTACAGGAATAGTACAACCAAGTACTTGAATTTTAATACTTTGATAAATTTCGCTTTTTACATTGAAAGACCGAGGAGTTACTTTGCGAAACAAAGAATAACACTCTTCGAAACAGACTACCCTAGTAGTATGGCATTTTTAAGTCTTTTTTTTCAAACCACATCAAATCAACTCTGCATGAAAGAATAAGATAAGAGGTCAGAGTGAAACAACTGGTTGCCTCAGTCGCTAAAATTGACAATAGCGATCATAAAATACACGTGTCTTCAGTTTATTGCATATACCACCCTCTCTCTCCTGTCTTTCGTTTGCTCTCTGCGTCTCTTCCATATTTCCGTCTTTTTCACAAACACATAATCTACATTATGAGGTAACATATTGTGCATTTATTTTGGAGTCTCCTGACCCTGAGATCAACGTTTTTCCTCGTCTTTTTTTATTCCTGCTGCCCTCCCCATCCACCCTCGTGCTCTACACACATAAGTATATCCTTCCTCCATCTTTTTCCGTGCCGACTTTATGGCATCCCCCCCCCCCACTCGCAAACTAGAAGACATATTATTTGCGGCCCCACCGTCTACCCAGCTCTCCAACTAAAGAACATTACTTCTATTCATCGCTGGCTATTAATACATAAGATTGACGTCACTGGTATTGCGTGGTGGAGATTGATTCGATCATTACTGGAAGCTAAAAGATATTACCTATGACCTTAAAAAAAATAGAAACCACTTTCTAATCTGTCTATACATAGACTTAAACAAGGCATGGCTCAGTCAATAGCATAAATGTACAGGTCTCCTTGAGAGGTCGGAAGGGATGTAAAAAACTTTACGAAATGCAGACTTAGAAGCGATTTTTGAGACAAACAATATCTTTATATGTATGACAAGTGTAGATGGTTCGTAAACTTTTGGTAGGTATTCAAAACCCGCTTGCGAGGGTTCAATTCAGGCCTATTCTATTCCAACGTTGAGTCCAATCAAATGCTATGTAGAGACATTTGCATGTCTCTTGGTCGTTGGGCATAAAAGTTGTTGATCATCTTCTTGTCTGGCTATAAGCTTCTCTTTTATTGATACGGAAGGTAACGTTGATAGAAGTATCCCTACAAAGACCTCCAGGACTTTATAAATGATAAGGTTTGCATAGACTTCAACATTTTAAAGAAATAAATCGAAATCTAATACAGAAAGAAATCACTCATTTCAGTTAACTCCGGAAATCGAAGAACAATAAAATCGACCGGAAATAGAATTCCTCTTTTCTGAAGTCGACCCCAAAGGTCTAACTCTAAGCTTTGTCACAGTACTGATATTTATAAAAGGTAAAATATACGTGTACACATAATTATGGTAAAGATTTATGTTATCATTATTTTGTGGGGGAAGGGGGGATGATGAAAACCAGGAAGATGGAAGATGGTTTCTAAACTTAGAGCCTACATATTAAGAAATGCTGTCATACTTCTCAATTATTAATTTAGCATTTGACCTTTGAAATCCTAAAAATAAACAGCGATAAACAGCAAATTGGTTTTGCTTTAGTAATGCAAAGGTCGTACGATTTCCTTTTTTGCTATGATGTCTATGAATACCATTTTTCTGTTAGTATAATGATATTCTTTTGTTTGCGTTAATATGGAAGCAAGCTTACATTTTAATAGGCGTTTTCTTTCATTTGGATACTAACTGAAATGTTGCCATAACCTCACCAACAAGGCAACACAAACTTAGAAATGTTTTCAATTAAAAAGATCTTCGATTATATTGCATGCGGATAATTTTCTAGACTTTTGAGTGCAAACAAAACTATAGACTTACATTAATAAAATAAAACAGTCCTCGTTTAAACATGCTAGTTAAACAGGGATTATTTCAACCAGTTCGCTGACTTATTCAATATCATGCGATAATTAATTTGACAAAAACTTTTGGCATTAATTGGTTTTATAATTCCTCTACGTTGCCATTCTTAGATTTACCAAGGGCAATAGGTGCAATATAACTGAAGTTGTTAGCAAGTCCAGTAGCTCTGAGATAGGACAGACAGAGAGGAGCAGGGCGGGGGATTTTTCATCAATCAAAGCTGCAAGATCTTCAAGTGCAGCCAATCCATCCTATGACCTGCAAACTGCTGCTCTCCGAACTCAGGCACCAGGCCGCATATTATTACACACACCAGATTGCCGAACATAAAAAGCAAAACTGGTGCACGGGGGACTGATTTTGATTTAGAAAAGTTAAGTTTTGACCAAGACGGTCTTACCAACAGGCCAATAATAACCGAAAAGTGAACACATCTCTTATATCCCAAATATTTAGCATTACGGTGTTAAGGGCCGGCTAATTAAAAAAAACTGGTGGGATAAATCAAAATGATACCGTGCACAAGTTTCTTTACATTTGGGCTGCTTGTCCTTTTATGAAGACCGTCTCAGTACAGAGTAAAACCCATAACACGATTCACAACTTGGACGAAACAGTTTTAAAATGCTTAACATAATAATATTATTATTAAGCGTACTGATATGTCAGTATGCACATGAAGTGGCTTGGCTTGTACTGTGATGGCCTCGCTCTTTCTCGGCTGCTGCGACTTCACAGCTTTTTCATCGTGGTGGTTTTTTTCGTTTGTTTTGCTTCCTCTTTTTTTTTCTTGTCTTTGCTAATGAGAGAATATAATCTGAGGCGTTTCAACAATTCTCTCTCTCTCTCTCTCTCTCTCTCTCTCATCCAACATTTCACTGATAACATTTTTTGCGGATGTGGGAAAATCGATGAAAGAAACTGACGTGGCAGGAGCTAACGGAAAAAAAACCCATTGAAACTTATTTGTTTTGAACCACCGGGGACATGATTGCACACATTGACAGGATAGGACATTCTAGGCGCAAGCAATTGAAGATACTTGACACCAAACGCAAAGAGTGTATGAGTGATTGGCAATAGCAAGTGCACCCCACAACATGTCTACTCTGTATCTAGTGAGATGAAGGTTTTGAATTTACAGCTTTGGGGATAGCAAAGAAAACAAAATAAAAACTCGACGGCAATTTATCATTATTACAATGGTTTTGCAAATTTTCGGAATGGCATTAGCAATTAGGACGCTTGTCCAAAAATTTATTTTTATGAGTTTAAAACTTGTTAATGTTGAATACCTGTGGTGTGAAACTAGCGAAATCGTTCGATGAAATAAAGTGAGAGCAGTCGTGGGACCGCAAAAAAAAAAAAAAAAATCGTAAAAATTCTGCTTGGGATAATAATGTCTCCCGATCAATTCTAATAGGGAACTAAAAATTGAGAGAACGTAGAGTTATCCATCTTTGTCTCTATATTTTATTTGAAACGTTTAAAGCTTTCGAATGTGAGAATTGCGACATCGGACCTATTTGGAGTGGTTGCGAGATATATAGACAATGAATTCAACCTTTTGTCATAGTGATTGATAATAAAGATGGCTGTAGCTACAAGTCTATCCATGTGGACTTTTGAACAAGCAACGTGTGATATAAAGACGGAATAAGTAGAACAACCTGAAGAACTGAGGTCCGCCAGAGCAAATAGTTAATGTCGGGAATCCTATAGAAACAGACGGGAAGGCAACGGTACAATGAGATAACGAGGAATAAAAGATGACAAAATTTGGTGGAAATGGCGGTTATCATTAAGACAGATGGTGATGAAAAACAGCGAGAGATAAGAAAAAAGTTGATGGGAGAAGCACAGTATGAGAGAGATAGATAGATAGAGACAGAGAGAGAGACAGAGAGAGAGAGGGGGGAGGGAGGAGGATAAATTTGAGGAAATACCAATGCCAATTGCATTAAAAAATCATTTTTACAATCGCAATTTCGTCTCTGCTCATCTTTCTAAACACAATAAGATTTTACAGTGTTATCTTTTAAAGAGTGGGCGTTACTATTGTTTCACCTCTGCTTTCTTTCCCTTAACGTAGCAAATATCAACTTGCGACTGATTGTGCTAGGGCAGAATAGCATTATTGTCATCAAGTCTTTCTATGTTGACTTGATGAGTCACATTACCTTTATCTTTCTTTCTGAGGAGAATATCGGTGAGAAACAGATCAATACCCCAGGTTGGGTTCATCCTAGCAGCTCTCAAGCCAAAGACGCAACAAAAACCCTGGCCTGGCCAAGCCAGACACTTTGATACAGAGCCAAAACATGTGGGGTTCAACGCCCCTTCAGAAGAATAATTTTTATTATTCCTTTTTCAGCGAGTCATGGGGTTTTAAGGTTTAAAGAGACTTCAAGGGTATTATGAAAAAAATCGTGAGCAGGAAACAAGAGTCTGGTTAGTGCAAGGTCACTTAAGGGCCGCCACAACGTGTGACGAAATGAATGAGGTTAGATAATAACATTGATTTGAGTTCTGACTTACGAGGCATGGAGTTCGAAGAGAATGGAGACTGTATATATAATTTGATATATTTGTTTCTTTATAGTATAAAACTATAATGATAATAATAATAATAATAATAA
>BMAT01012512.1:226376-243152 GCA_019649035.1 Elysia marginata
GGTCGCGAGATGACAGACAGTAGTCGGGCCTGGAGAAATCTCATGGTATCGGTAACTGTGGATATGGACAGAGGGATAATGGACACCCCAATCAATATCCCGTGGTCACTCCAATGTCCAGCGCGTCTAGCGTCCGGTTTCCTATCAAGATCTGGAACTTCCTGCCATTTTGTCCATCAGCTGAGACGGGGTTCAGGGATTTCCCGGTTTCGGCGTCCCCCCTGGTCCCCTCTGGGCCTGAACAATGATTATTGATCACAAGAGGGATTCCGGACTTTTTGGTTCTTTCTTGTCATCTTGAACGGAACTAATACAGACTGGCTCGTTTGGAACAAATTGCAAGCCTAAAAGGCGCCGGGTCAAATCAACCGGTAATTTCATACATATTTACAGAGGGGAAGGGGAGAGCAATATTTGAGACATTGGCATTTATAATTTTATTCGTGGTTCAACATCAGTTTACTAAAGTATTTATAAAACTGCCCCGCCATTTTTCTCTGGTTACAAAATTCTGATATAAGCATCTTATTAAACAATGAATTTGCACAATATCGCGACGGATGCTTATTCTACATAAAGCCTAAATGAGCTATGTGAAAATCTTGATTTTTTAAGTTCGAGAGCTAAACATAATAAAAACTGTTAATTTTACCGGCAACTACTTCAAACAAACCATAAATGAAGTTAGTGCGCAAGGTAGTGCCGAACTAAATAAATAAATAAATATGTTTAGAGTCCTCTACCGCCGAAGGCAGTCCCATGACTTTACATATTTACCCTAGCAGGCCTATACACACCAGAGCCAATTCAACTCATATTTCAAAACATTACAGTACGGCAGCCTGTTAGGCGCTCAAATACTAACATCCTACAAATTTCAAGCACTGCCTATAGCCAGTATCCATTTTACAGGTGGGTGGGCTGGGGAAAGTTAGGGTAAATTGCTTTTCCAAGGCAATTGCAACATGGCATGGTCGGGAATCGAACCCTACGCCCTGCATAAGACGGTGCGCAATTTTAAAACACAGTATGCGGTTTCAAATGTTTCTTCCATTGTTTGAACACCATCTAGCAACAAACTGTTAAAGACTAGGACTTAAGGTGCTCCTCTCAGTTTTTTTGAACTAACGCATTGAAAATATTATAACAAGACCAATCTCCCTTGAGGCGCAAATCTTTTACAGTTTTTAAAAATGAATACCAATATCAGGAGCAAATATCAAATTACCGTATTTTGAAAATCTATTTGTTAAAAAAAACCAACCTTTTCTGTTAAGAAAACAACTTTTAAAATGAAATTATTTGCACACATAACGTAAGCTTGCTGCCATGCACTCTCAAACACGGTGATACCACGTACTAGCGTAACTGACATTTTGGGGGAAATCGATCTAACACCACCATGCGAATACACATATCATAATCTAAGTCCTCTCAATCTAACACCACCATGCGAATACACATATCATAATCTATGTAATCTCAAATCAGCTAGGCAAACCGATTATTAGTTTTTGAGTGAAAGCATATGCGCCAACTCTCACAATAGACGTTACAAAACGGTTAAAAAACTTTAAAACGGCTGGCCTGCAAAAGTAGCAACATATTTGTTACGCTAGTCCCTGATATCACCGATGATTAGCGGCTAGAATGAATCTTATAGGCTTCTTCTAGAGTTGGTGCAATAAATCAGGGAAAGTTGCTCAATGCATCATCAGGGGTTAAGCTTACCTCTCAGATAATTTAAATGGGCGTTTTCCTTCAAATTTTTTCATGAATCTTTTGATTTAGCTATCTATCAACTAACGTACGTGTCCATGTCTTTCAATTGAATTTTATATAAACAGCAATTACCGTGGCTTTGACACTTTCGCATTAAAGAATATTTTTCATTCTCCATATATTCTTAGCCTTTTCCCTCCTTCTCAAAAATTTTGTCGGTCACGGTCTTCATCCCTTGCAATTTTTCTCTCACTCATTAATTCCTTTTTCCAAATCACTCACAATCTCTCTCTCCCTCTTTCATCTTCACAAGATGCTCTAAGCTTAAGGATTCTCCCCCATCCTTCCGCCTCTTATCAATCTTGAAACTAGAAAACACTCTCCTCTCCAGAACTCTCCTCTCTCCTCTTAGCCTCAGGGTATGACAGGAACCTTTCAGCATCGTCAGCCGGCGTGTCTTTAGCGCCTTAAGGAAGATTTACTGACCAAGCCTTAGCAAGATATTGTCAGTTCAGACCCATCACGACTTTAAAAGCTTTTCTTCAAATAAACAAACAGAGAGAAAGAGAGAGAGAGAGAGAGAGAGAGAGAGAGAGAGAGAGAAACAGACAGACAGATAGACAAGCAGACAGAGAGAGACAGAGACAGAGGCATATGGACGGATAGCGCGAATGGGTGAGAGACAGACACACGCATAAAGAAAGACATAGAGACACACATGCAGAGAGAGACACACACATAGAGAGAGAGACAGACAGACAGGCAGACAGGCAGACAGATAGAGTGAGAGAGAGTGAGAGACAGCGGCAAAGCCATAGAGAAAGACAGAGTCACGTACAGACAAACAGACATACATACAGAGAGAGAGAAAGAGAGANNNAGAGAGAGAGAGAGAGAGAGAGAGAGAGAGAGAGAGAGCAACAGAGCCACACACAGAGAAAATATGAGAGAGACAGCGTCAGATAGACAGAGAAAGTCAAGGATAGATAGACAAACTGAGAGAAAAAAAGAGACACAGAAACATGGACAGAATGGTAGATAAGATATCAAAAGACCAAGAGACCAATAACACTAAGATCAGAAAAATCAAATCCAATTAGGTTTATTTGGACTGTAATCTGGTTTTAACACAGGAAAAATGGGTAGAAACGGGAGCGTCAACAACAAAAAAAAAAACAACAAAAAACAACTGCCCAGTGCCATAGCGACAAAAGCTCACGTGGTGGTCGGTGTCTTGTACTTGGAGTTTTGCTTGCGTGTTTTTAAAATTGCTATGTGTTCTTTTCACTCAAGAAATGACCTACTAAGACAGAATAAGAGTGACTTTTGACAAACACAAAGTTCTAAGACTTCTTGTTTATCTATGTTCGTGACATTTTGAAAAATACCTATGTCTCCGAGACACACTTTGAAACATAAATTTAATTACATTAGAAATCGTGAACTCATATTTAAAACTGTCCCTGTCGGGCATGATTCTTTACTTTAGTCTGTTATTTGAGGCGATGCTTTTTATACCGCAGTTTTAGGGTTTCCTTCTTGCTTTTTATCAAATTTCCCCCTAGAGTTTTTTTCATCGAGCTTTCGTTGCTATCCATGTCAATGGTAGTAATTTCTTCCTCCTCATATTATACTATTAATAAGGTTATTGACTTAGCAAAAACAGATTGTCGACGAATGAAAGTGTTTATTGAGAGTGACTTATTTTTAGCTTTTCAGATAGCTCTCATATCACAAGACTTATTACACAGAAGTAAAAATAAATGTGAGTTTGTGAAAAAAAAGCCTAAAAAAATTCATTGTATTTACAAAGATTTCTTTTTTTTTAAAAGTATATATGTGCTATACAAAATTAGTTTTTTTTAAAGACACAATTAGTTTTATTTATAGACCTCACGGCTCAAATTTATGCCAACTCAGAGAGAGAGAGACAAACGAACAGAGAGAAAAATAGATATATGCAGGTAAAGATAGAGAGATAGATGAAGAGATAGAGAGATAGAGAGAAGAAAAAGAGATAGATAGATAGGCAGAAAGAGAGATATAGCTCTTATATTTCGTTCGCTGTCCTTCAAAAGGACTGTTCCATTTCAATGCAAACTTTTGAGACATCACAATATAAAAAGACCACAGCTAAAGCTAAAGAGAGAAGTCTCTTGGGTAAAATACCTCATGTTTAAAAAAGAATAATCACACACACAAACCAACAAAAGAATAGTTTCCTCTTACGATATCTGCATCCTACTTTTTTTTTACTTGCGAGTTCTTCAATTTTTTTAAAAACATAAACTTTCCTACCTAGATAATCTATAGCTACTGTGATCTTTACAACGAACAAGTGCAAAATACACACACACATACACACAAAACGTTAGTAGACACTGTTGAATACAGATTCATCTCTCTAATCTCTTTCTCTCTCTCTTTTTCCTTCCTCTCTCTTTCTTTCTATAAGCTCTCTTGTCATCATATTCTACCACTTCCTCTCTCGTAATCTCTCTTTGTCGTCTCCCTACTACGGCGTACCTTTATTTCGTTGTATGCCTCTCTCCCTCCTACTTCTATAGTTTATTTTCCTGTCCCTTTTTTTTCTCTCGTTATCACTCCAAGCATCGCCTTTTCTCTGCGTATCCCTTTACCACATATTCCCTCTCTGTGCCTTCTTTCCCATTCTCTCTCTCTCTCTCTCTCTCTCTTTCTCTCTCTCTTTATCCGCCTCCTCTTTCACCTCTCTATCTCCCTGTAACTCTAACTCTCTATTTTCTCCCTGTCTCTTAATCGGATGGAAGCGAAGGAGCGCTGCCTCTTGAAAGGCTAGAATTAAGATCTCGAAGTTGCCGAGCGCGACGACGGGGACCCAATCTGGGTCGATGGCGATACTCACCACGTCACATGACCACCGCTTTTCTTTGTTTAAAGTATCCTAAGTCACTATGAAATGTCCATCAAGCAAGGACAGTACTGACCGCGGTCATTTGAATCTTGAACCAGACCGGAAATGTGCTGGGAGATGGCGCTGCCCAAATAGACTAAGAGAAAGGAGGGGGGGGGACTTGACAGAAGTAAGAAGAAAAAGAGAAGCGAGAAGAAAATCATTGCGAAACAACTGTATGGTCACAAGAAAAAGAAGCGATATAATGAGAGTAGAGAAAAGTTTGGAAAAAAGGGGACGGGGGATTGAGAGTGAAGGAGACGAGTTGGAGCAAACACAAACCAGAGATGAGGCCAAAATTTGGTGGCACGATTGGGGAAAAATTACCAAATACCTTACAGAGCAGAGAAAACAGTGAAATGATGCTGAAAAAGATTGCGGAAGGAATAGTCAGAAAAGAGAGAAAAGCGACAGACAATGTGAGTTTCTAGTACAAGCAAACAGAAAATCAGGGGCAATTATTGTCAAGAAGAAAAAGAGATAGACTGATCATCTTTTCTGAGAGCCAGTGGCGGAAATGATCGCTTCAAACTTGACATTAATGGGCCTCTCCTATGAGGAAAATAAGAACTTCAGTAAAAGGTGGTGATAGTAAAAAGTTATGTCATAGTCGCAGCGGAATTAGTCGAGATGCAAAAATATTGAGAGGCTCTATCAAACAGACCAGCGTAGGCTTAATTGGTAAACAGCAGCTAAATATCGTGTCGATGGCTGAATTAATGAAGAGCTGAATAGCTGAACAATCACCGAGTGGATCAATATGCACACAGTCACGCACAGCCTCTAAAATATGATAGTATGTAACGAGGGACAATGAATAAAGAAAGATATAAAGACATACATGACACAACGAAAAAATTTAGCACCTTGAAGAAGTGGGGTACGAAAATAAAGAGGAGAGGTGAGGTGGGGTGTAGTGAAGGCCTCAACGTATTACCCTGAAGTCAAGAAGTCCAAGGAAGAACGTACAAGCATTCACAGGAGTTGCAACCTGTATCGTCATCTTAAACAAATAAGACAAAAAGCACTGAATTTTTATTCACTGCCTCTCTCCTCTCTCTCTCTCTCTCATCTCTCTCTCTCTTCTCTATGTCTGCCTGCCTGTCTCTGTCTCTATTTTGTCTTAATTTCACTGACTCCTATGACACTTTGATGTCATGCTATCCATTTTTCCTTGCTTTTTCCTGTTTCTCTCCTCACTTGCTACAACTGCTCTTGCCTGTGCTTAAAACAATAATTATAATCATCCACCTTCTCCCTTAAATCTCTCATATTATACAAGTCTCAACGATACCCGGTAAGGAGTTAAAAATTAATACCACACTAACTCCCAGCCCGGTAACAATGCAAGATGCCCTTCTTTAGTTTTAAGAAGAGACAAGTAACACTTATCGGAAAGACACAAGACCGTTAACGACAATAAACCCTGAAATCTAATTTCCACTTAAATTTCCAGGCAATTTCCTAGATGAGAATTAATTGTTAATGATGTCGCCAAAAAACAAAAACGGCGCTTCTCTTGACGACATTGGACATAGGGCATGAATGGCCAAGTAAGAGGAGTTTCGAAATGTGTCGAGGCTGGGCCGACAAATTTCCCCGGTTTTTCAAAATCAATACTTACCTTAATTTCCTCCTTTGTTAGAGCTGGTTTTTAATCATAGAAGGGACAAATATATGCATTCTCTCTTTTTCATTATTTCTCTCTCTCTCTCTCTCTAACTTTGCTTAATTTCCTCTATTTGCTGTAACTGTTTTATATCATTCAAATTTAAGTGGCAAGGAAAGTACCCGTACGCTCTATATCTTCATCTCTCTCACCCTCACTTTATTGATATCCGTCTCTCTATCTGTCTCGCGCTCTGTTCAAAGACCAAACTAAGTAGGGATGATGCTTTGCTGATGCATCTGGGTATTTTTACTGCACTTCTCTCCCTTGAATACGCACGCTGAACAGATTACAATTATGAATTTGCTGAATTATAAAGTTGGTCTCGAAAATTTATGTGTCCATTTGAACTATATCATGGCAAAATGAGACGTCTTTTTCTTAAAACTTTGCAAAAATTTGTCGTTTTATTTTGTTTTTTTTTTAAATTATCTATACATGAAAGTAAACATTTCCTAGAATTACTCACAACAGTACTGTGTCCATTCTTTTAACAAAAGACACACACAAACACACAAAACCCACCATAAAACAAACAACTTTCCAAATAAGCAAACAACCCCTTTTCCTATTGGTTATTGGTTTAAATGGAAAGTTTTCCAACAGGGTGAAAATGGCAATTGAGGCGTTTTGCTTCGAAACCCTTTTTATTTAAAATTTAAAAGGACCAAAATAAGTTATACAATGAAAAACAAAATTGTTCGCTATAGAGAAAAGTATGCTCTAGTGAGCTTTTTATAGATAATTTTCTTTTAGTTACATTTCATTCAATTATTTCATATTTTCTATTTAATGTTGGATACATTTAAAAATGATTGAGAAATTTAAGTCGAATAATAGCGAACCATAAGGCTACACAATACACATTTTCTTTTAAAAAAGGAGAAATGACAACTTATTGATACTTGAGACTGTGGTATTGCTTGTAAGCTCTCATAGGGCTCGATATTATAAAAAATCGTAAATGACAATAATAATGAGATGAACACCCCCCTCCAAACACACACACACTCCTTTTCCAAAAAACTTTAACCCTGACGATGACTCTAGACAAACATTAAATATTTACTGAGCTATGTGGAGTAAAACAAAATTGAAATCTATGTCAAACCTTTATAACAGTGCCGATTGTACCTTGACTACAAACAAAATCAACAACGGCAAAAAAAAAAAGAAAAACAACACCAAAATAGGAAAGTCGCATCACCTATCAAAAAGGCACAAAATCTTTTTTCTGAGCTGTTTGAAAAAAATCAAGAACAAAGAAAATGCCCCTATTTATCAACCTGCAAGACGAAAACGAAAACCAACTTTCATTTAGAAATATAAAACTTTT
The DNA here is from genome assembly GCA_019649035.1 of Elysia marginata. NCBI lineage: Eukaryota > Metazoa > Mollusca > Gastropoda > Plakobranchidae > Elysia > Elysia marginata. The sequence continues at coordinate 234,036 of BMAT01012512.1, forward strand.
GTGGGAACCCCTGCATCCTCTACATCTATCTCCTTGCCATTAATATAAATCTATTAGTTCTTTCTCCCAGACAGAGAGAGACAGATAGAAAGAGAGGCACAGAGAGGGAGAGAGAGAAAGAGAGAGAAAAAGAGAGAGAAAAAAGAGAGAGGCAGACATAGACATAGACATAGATAGAGAGAGTGAGAGAGAGAGAGAGAGAGAGAGAGAGAGAGAGAGGGGGGAGAGAGAAAATTGAAGAGACCTTCCACCATATGCTTATGTCCTTGCCTTGTCTGACTTTCCAGCCTACAAACCTATTATTTTACTTCACTGTCCATTGTACCTAATTCAAATTTATGACAAGTGGAAGGGAGTTTCATGCAATATTTTCCCCTCATATCATTATTTATTCTGTACATCATTAGATTAACCAGCCCCTGCGTGCTCCTTCGGGGGTTTCAAATTCAGCTTTGAACGCTTACAAAAAATGTAAAACGCGGACGGCAATTCGTTTGGCACTGGCCTAAAAAATATATTGATTTTGTGCTTTCAAAGAAGGGAAAAAATTATTAATATGAATAAACTGACAAAATTGTTCCAAATTCTATATTTTATCTCGTAACCCAGAACAGGGTTGAGGGGGCGCCATTAGGGACCTTTCTCTCTATGTTTCTCTCTCTCTCTGGCCTTTGCTACTCTCGGGAAACTGGAGTCGAGGTGTGTCCACTCCTTGATATCTTTCTCTCATATCTCATTTTCCTGCCCATTGCACTTTTCACTGCAGAATGATGTAATCAAATGCCGATTGAATTAAACGATGCAGTTAAAAACTCTGAAAGTATTGTACTGTTAGTACTGTCTTAGTGTACCCGCTTTATTGTACTGTTAGTTTTGATGCCACTGTCTAATTAGAATTAGTAGGTGTATCTAAAAAAATTACTACACCAGGACGATTCGACAAGAAAAGCCGCAATTGTAAAGCTATAGAAATTCAAAATATTCTAGAAGTGTGACAACAATTTTAGTATGTAATGAAACCATCTTGTGTTAAAATTGTTTGTTCTATTTTTAAGCCTATCATCCACCAGGGACGCAAGATTCATAATACAGTCACTGTGCTGCAATAGAAACAAAACGGACTGACATTATAACCTACACGAACAGTGCAAGGGGAAAACCAAAGAGTCACCTTTCGATACTTTTGAGAAAAAAAAAATGAAAAATAAATTTCGAAGGTACCTACAGCATGTGCAGTAGCCATCATGGTGATTTCCTTACCGCGTATCTTGAGTATGATCTTTAAGTGCATGCAATTTAGTTTTTTGAGATATTAACACGGAATATTAAAGCCGAAGCATTGATTATGAACAATGTCGAGAGCCAAGACCTATTAAAAATTAGGGCATAATCGTAACTTGATAGTGCAGGTTTTTAACTGCTTTTCTTCGTACTACTATGAATTTTTCGTGGTGCTAGGTAGATCTGCTAGTACAGCCAGATGGGTACGTTAGCTAAGAGATATGGCGGACTGAACTCTATACACTCGTGTGTGTTATCAGGAGATCATCCAAGCCGGTAATAATATACCAGATGTGTCTGATACAAAGACTGCTACATTTATCGGCACCCTAGCAAAGAAATGAATTGCCCTGTCAACAGCGGCCATTTATCCGAAGTATTCATTAGATCTAGAATCTTCATCTAGATCATCAAAAGAAAATTTGTAGTCCTAATTTTTTCCGAAACTTAACTTCATTCTCGTTTAGTCAATAGGCCTATTCGTTTCGTCAATATTTTTAAATTTTGGGGAGAAGGGGGCGGCGGGGAAGCAGCGCATTTATACTTTCGTTTGCATTGGAATTTGAACAGATCGAGAAAGTTTATATCTAATCAGTTTTAACACATCGAGAAAGTTTATAATTATATAATGAGACGTACAACTGACAAGAATATCCGGAGAAATAAGTTCCCTGAATTACACAAACGGTTTTCTAATTATTTTTTATGGTCTCCTTTGCAAACACGAGTCTTTAACTACAACGCCAACAAAATCTGACCCCTAGAGGATACTTTTTTCTCATAAGGTCCCTAGTTACCATCAATCTGGTGTTCCTGTCTGTAAAGTCAAATAAAAGGAGACTTGGTATGCTCTCCTGAAAGCTCCCCTAGGTCAAAGGAAAGTTTGGGCTCAACCTTCAGTTGACCAAGTATTTTTTTTACCTTCTCCAAGCTAAGTACGAACAAATTGCAAGCAGATTCCACCTTTTAACTTTATTTAGGGCTATTTAGCAGGGCAGAATTGATTTGGGGAAATCGATTTCCACTTTCCAGCAATATCGTTGAACGCATTTCACTTTCGTTTCCGTACTGCTCAAATTGCGACTGTTCCAGGGATCGCTTGTAATATTAAACTCATGCTTTTATCCATGACATCTGCCAGGTGTAAAATACAGGTTTTTTTTTAAATAGTCGACTCAACGTGGCCATCTTACTCACTCTAGACATATACCGGCTATATACATACTCGTAGATGAACCACTGACAATCTAACAACAATACACGCCAAACATCGGGTCTCTAGTCTTGTTGAAATATTGATGCGCACCAGCAAACGCTTTCCATTCTTTGCGCATAATCGAAACTTCCCGCAAGGGAGGACGGTGTAGTGAGGTACCATCGATTTAGTGCACGCCACAGCAAGTCAGCAAGCCAGAGTCTGCCGCACCAATCTCGCTAGCTCACTAGCTGTGTTCAGGTTGAGGAGTCTAGGCTAGTCTAGTAAGTCTAGAGTTAGATCTAGCTGGTATGGCTGCTGGCTTATTTGCGATGTGCAGTGCAACATCGACGTCTGCGCATGCAACATAACAAAAGAAAAAAAATGGAAAAAGTCGTCTGCTCAGCGTGTGCTCAGCCAATTGAACCCCTCGCTCTGTGGTTAATCATGCACATCTCCTGTATGATGCAGACACAGAACGTGCTCGTCCACAATCTCAATCAGTGATTAAAAAAAAACAAGGCCTTTTTTTAACTTTGCCGCCATTACGTTTCTCCTAGCCATAAAAGTAGAACAGGCTTTCCTAACATTTTTCGATATTTTTTGGTGTTTACAGATCATTTTGTCTAGGCAGATTTTCCTTAATTTTCGTTTTGACTCCAGACAGCTATGCAATGTAAAATAACTGTAAATCAATGCAATGTTATTGTAAACAAAAGCCATGAATACAAGGATAAAAAACCAACAAAGCAAAACACGAAGCAAGAGTCCACACAAAAAAAAAACAACAGGGGTTCTAAGGCAAACTACTTTAAATCTGACGACAATACATTCCCTGCAGACTTGTATAACAAACTATTTCAGTATTTGTAAGACAACGAGGGTGTGTCTAGTTTTCATATTTCGGCTAGATATTATGATCTAAAATGTTAGCCTATCTTATAAAACCTAGGGAAGCAAGATGCATAGACACAAATTTCCATACATAGCTGAAACCGTCTCTTGACTTTTGGTATTTGGACTTCAGGCAAAGTCTAGGTTTAATGTCACCTTTATTTTACCGTACCATTTTATTTCGTTAAAGAGTCTCTTCTTATAATGTCAACCGCGGCGCTGGACTGTTCCACCCGCTTTGGCATGGGTTCGATATGACAATATCATACAGATGTTGAAGTTTCTCAAAACAAAAAAGGAAGACGAATGTTTCAGTTTAGAAGCTTTTATAGAACTTTTTCGAAAAGTCCATCGCGTCTTCCAATTTTAAAAAAGCAGTGCACAGTTATTGGCCACCAGATTTACGTGTATTATACTTAGATATACATGTAACAAGTTTGAAGAAAAACGAAATCAATGCTCTCTTGTCAACAATTAGCTTCTATAAACAAGACTGCATGTTAAACTCTTTTATACTCCATAGTACATGATCTTTTTGTTTATCATCTCAATCCGGCGTATCAAATTGAGAGTAAAGCTCTTTTTAATCCGAGTCTAGCGCAAATCATGACAGCTTTATTATGTTAAAACTAGTTGGTAATGTCATCTTTGACTGCAAAGGACAAAAAGCAGCAACAATAACAACAACAACACCAGTATCACTCAACAAGTAAAAGGTATGACACTCTGAATGGATGAAGTGTGTTGCTACATACATAGGTTAACAAATTGCAGCTAAATCAAGTTCAACCCACCCTGTGGCACCAGCATGTCCTGATAACTAATTATTGATACAACTCGGGTTGGATGAAACTGGTGGCGGGGGGTGGGGTGGTATGGGGGTATATGTCTTGCCCTTTTATCCGTTTGACCAACATTCTGACTCAACCAAAGAGAGATCTAGCACTCTAGCATTTGACAAAATTAATGGCAAACTTTTCAAAATTAATCGGCCATTGGTTGTTACATTGCCTGCATAATATTAATTCTACGCACATCCCTGTGTTTTCTCTTACATTTTTTAGTTTCAAAGCCAACTTTTGTATAATTTATTCTTTTTGTTTTAAATTCTTATCTCCACCCCATCTCTCCACTCCTCTATCTTTCTTTTTATGTGCCTGCCTCTTTGCCCGCCTTTATCCTCCTTTTCTTTTATACATTAGCAACACTATCTCATTTGATGGATTCGATGCTAAATTCCATTAAAACAAGTAACATCAACAACTGCAACAAAATCCCTGACAGCATCCAACCATGACATCGCGCCGCTATGTTTCCCACAACTCTTTGACAATTCAAGAATCGATAATTATGCTGAGCAGAATCGTAACAAGGCTGGGCTGGTACAAACCGATTACTCGCGAACCATAAGCTTCACAGCACAAATTTTCTTTTCAAAATTGTAAAAATGGCACCTTATTAATATTTGAGACGGTGTTATTGCTAGTAAGCTTCCATAGCTTTGGTGGTTACGCCTCTAAAATCCCCTCGACCTTCGGTTGCTGTTGTTTGAACAAAACAGCTACAGCAACAACAACACGGACAATAAGTTCAGTTAGTTCTTCTTGACACTTATTTCTTCTTGTCAAAGAACTTCTCCTTTTTTACTTATGACACGTATCTCTTTGAAATTTTCTGTAGTCGCTACACAATCTTCTAATTTGCTGCTCACTAAAACCGTACAAAATCATGTAGGGTTCTTCGATATAGTTTTATTTTCCTAAGTAAACAATAATTTCCCAACTTAAAATCACCAAAAACTTTAAGATAGTCGTGCGAACAGGCATTTCTAGGGGTTTCTCCGACACAAAAAAGACAAAAAAGTATAATGAAACTGGAGGCCAGTGAGCGTCACTGAAGTGTTTACACCGAGCTGACTCAATTTGTCGTAGGGGTTGCAACGATCCGCTTACGCAGCCCGTCAGAAGACGGTCAATATAAGATCTATTGAGTATTAATTTTTTGCCTTTAGTTTCATAAGCACAAGACTTAGTAACTAGTGAGCGCCTAAGTGACTTAGAGAGCGAAAACAACCGTTATTCTGTGGTGGATCATCTCTCACTCGATCCTAGCTATCGATATCGCACCGAGACGGTCTGCTAGCAGTTCTATGCTGAGCGCGTAGGTGCTGGGCCTACTGAACTAATCCCTGCGAGAAAGCTGTGCCGGAAACGGAAAAGGCTATAGCCGGAGCCGCAAACAATGGCGGAGAAGGTTCAACAGGCTAACATGAGCATTGCAATTTTTACTCTTGTAATGTCTGAAGGTAAAAGCGCACACAATGGATTTGAATGGAGCAGTTTTTTGTAAGCTGAAAATTATTTTTCTAAAGTCATAAAAATGTGCTTCCTACTCCATTCTCTACACTATGAATCACATGATGAGTCTCACTATCGCAGTATGATTGTGAGCCACACTAGAAGACTAGAAGGAAATCAGAATTTTTAAAATCGAACAATTATTCTGAACTAAATCTTTCTCTTGGTGTAAAAATGCGTATTAAAAAAATGCTCTAAGGGCGTTTTTTATTTAAGCTGCGCATTTTTTACCGATCGAGTAATTCAAAGGCATGCGCACTCTACAAGAAGGTATGCGGAAGAGATTGGTCTTTCCCAATATGTGACGTAGATTTAGGTCAGAACCATTGTTTTAATCAAAAAGGAACTGCGAGAAAGAGAAAAAATGCAACTCTGCATATGTATAACAAATGTGTTGGACGATAGATGTGTGAAAAGATGGATATAAATTTAGCTAGATTAGAAAAACAATTTAGGTAGAAAAAGACGCAATAGGTAAAGGATCAATAGATGTTAAAATTATAAATCTTATGGAGAAAGGCAATGCGACAGAAAAGCTAAGCGTGCAACTGGTTAAATAGGTAATCAGGCGAGGAAATAAAGTAAGTCAAGGTTAAAGTAAACCGAGAACTTTTTGTACAAATGCAAGATTGCCCAAAATAAACACGTTTTGCAAATTAACGAGGTTAAGTCCTCATTGATTTTTTTCAATATCAGGATTCTAATTTGTTTTCCTGAAAGAAATTATTAGGAGCAAGACATTGATATCCTCCATTGTGAGCGGGATCTAAAAATGGAACTTACTAGAGTCTCCCCATCTCACAGAAGGGTTTTAAAACTGAGAATAACAGACTGGTGCTAAAAGTCACCAGAAAACTTTCAGTTTTTTTTAAAATCAACAACAAAGCAACAGCAGGAGACAACAGAATACTGAGTGCTTGGAGTTGGACATGAGACTGGAGCTAACACTGTCAACAACAAAAACACGACACTGTTTCTTTTAGCCTCAGTTGAGGCTCAGCGAGTCCATGTCTCCTTCTGTCAGTGTTTGTCTGTTTCTCTTTGTCTCTTCCTCTTTGGTCTAGCCTGTCCTCCATCCAATCTCCTCCCTAATGCTTCTTTCTCTCTCTCTATCTCTCTCCTTCCCTCTGTGTGTGTTTCTTCTGTCTCTTTTGTTGCTTTTTGCAAACCTCTCTTTGTTTCTCCATGTCTCATCTTTTTTACTTGTTCCATTATTATCTCTCTTGATATCCTTTTTATCTAACTTCCTGTTTCTTCCCTGTCGCTATTTATGTATCTCGTCTTTTTCTCGAGATGCCTCTATCTCTTTCTCTTGCAATCTTTGTGCTGTTACGCTCCTTCTCTCCTCCCTGGTGTTCTTTTAACCTCCGGCTCTTGTCGACAAGAACAATTATTATCAACGAGCAGCAAGACCCAGCAGATGAAACTGATTCTCTAAGCAAAGACTAGGTCTGGGGAAAGCTAGATTAGGTCTAGCTGTTTGTTCTTGATGAAGCAAAAACCTCTGGCCTCTATTATGGTGTTCTTAACAACGCAAGCTAGACTGACCAGCAGGCTGGTTGCCTGACGGTGCCTTTATCATTATGAGGACGCAGGAAAACATAGGATGAACAAGGGAAGGCTTATAAGCAGTAAGAGCAAGATATTGCAGAATGACGAAAATGACAACTAAAGCGAGTCGAAGAGACAGTAATTCCGGCAGCTTATGTGCGAGGCAACTCAGACGAGGATCCGCGTTGAAGAAGAAGAAATATACAATTTAAAAGTTTGACTACGACTGACAGGTATTTGACATCTCATTGTGAAGGGAACGGTCAAAAGAAATGTAATAAAGAATGCTTGTAGCGTATCTGCTTGGCTGAATATAATTTATGAGCCAAACTGAAAAATTATCATTCACAGTCGATTCTGCAGCAGTCCAAGGCGATTTTCGATTAACTTGGTTACTTTTTGTGTCTCATGGGGATATAACAAAGGACTTGCACCTGACCCGATTTTTCACCTAAGTTAAAGTTATTGATTATCTCCCCTGAAGTTCGTCATTAAACAGAGTTCACTGTACATCTTCGAACACTTCGAAGTTTCGAACACTTTTTCTGTTTCAGTATTGAAAGAACAGACGGAAAAATGATTTATAATATTTTAGCAACGTAATCTCGAGGCTTTCCTCTCGTGGTTTAACAAACTATAAAGCAAAGATTAGATCAAAGCCATTTTCCAAGAACAAAGCAACTCTAATCCTTTCTTATGTGTGTAGTTCGAGTTATGAATAGAAGTACATGAATGACACTGCCCTTTGATGTAAACTGAACCATAAGCTGCATATTCTTTTATTTCATCCCCTTCTCTCTCCCTATCTTTTCCCTCCACCCCCCATTCTCGCGACAAAGACAAAAATAGAAGACAAAATGCTAAAACAATTGGGGTTGTACAAAAAAAATCTCTTCAGAAAGTTAAGAAAACAAATTGTGTTTTATGGAAGAAATGAGTCTTTGAAGATAAAAAACAACCTTACCATATCGACAGCGAATAATAACAAGACATAAAAATTAGGTACATACGAAACTGGGCTGAAAAATGACGGCTTTTTTGTTGAAGGTTGTAAACATCAGCATTCTTTAAACTTACAAATGTTACATCAAAACAACAGCTTACAATCTAAGTAGCGTAGTTATTGCATAAATTTTGTTTAAAAGTTGTATAAGGGGGAAAACCACATGAAGTAAAATTTTCAACTAAAAAATTAAACCAAACCTGTTGCATGGCTTATCACCACTCAACTTCAATAAAGTTTGTAATTTCACTGAGAAGACATACGTCTTATTATCTTCAGAAATACAGCAGCGGGCTTGCTTTTTAAAAAATAACTCACCTATTTTGGCTTTAAATTGGTATTGAATTATAGCAAATATAATGTCAGAATAAGAAATCTCCCTGTCTCTTTCTCCCTCCTTTACTCCATGTTCATGCTTTCATTCTTTCTATTCTTCTTCTTCTTCTTCTTTATTTGAACAACGAATTAGGATTAGCCTACTAAGATATAATTTGCACACTAAGTCGAGCCCCAGAACATTTTTACTGAGACAGAACATAGGCACTTTTATCACTTTCATATGCGAAGCGTTTTTTAAATTTTGTGCCATAAGAATCACCTTTTCACTTTTATAAGCTTAGTTATTTGTTTACAACAGTGATACCTTCTCTCTCTCTCTCTCTCTCTCTCTCTCATTTCTCCTGGCTCTCTTCCTGTGTACAAAAATATATTTTCGCTTGTCATATTTGCTTATTTTTCAAAAGTAAGCGGGAGCCTGTCGAAGTTTACGCAATACCTCTCACAGTCCTGCATGGCGCATGAGCACCGATTTGGATTAAAATGGAAAAACCCTTTGA
>BMAT01012514.1:100509-111172 GCA_019649035.1 Elysia marginata
TCGACCTGCTATGCCTATTTGATATGCCATGGGCACTTGGAAAGCGAAAGGTTCTAACAAGATTTTCAAGACAAGTTGTTGGATATAGGATATTTATTTTGTGGCCAATTTAGGATCGCGTGTTGCTAGTCTAAGTGTAATCGGATACATGTTCGGATATCGATTTTTTTTTCTATTTTGTACTCCGGTAACGAAAAAAATAAGGTCTTGGATAGAAAAAGCACTAACTTGTAAGCAGAGTTATTTCTATAGATAATTCGCTGATTGTGATTTATTGTTTTCCAAAAACAAGCCCAGCAGGATAATGTCTTTTAAAATGGCAAAGATTGAGAAGAATTCACTGGATCTGTGGCCTAGCAGTAAGACACTCGCTCAGAGATCGGGAGATGCGCGGTTCGATCCCCGGCCGAGTCAAACCAAGGACATTAAAAACGGTATTAACAGCTAATCCGCTTAGTGTCTGGCATTTTGGATTTAGTGTTAAGTCTGCTCGGCCCGTTGTCAGAATAATTTGTCTGGGTGTGGTGTACGCAAGCGCTCCTTACGTCACATTGTGGCAGCACGCTTTGAATTGTCCAGTGCGCCGTCTCTGATATAACCTCGAAGTGGACTGAGACGTTAAAATTCAAACAACCAACTCAAGAAAAATTCGTGATTGCCAGCAAATTGTTTCTGTCTAGCAAGACGATACCGACTGGTTGGGAGGTTGCATTTGCACTACCCTATGTGGCTTGACAAAGCAAATAGGACATTTATTCGTCACCACAGACATATTTTCTATTGTAAAAGACGCGTTCATGTTGTCACAAAAGCTTCCATATTGATCTTTGTGCAACAAATTTTTTTTTTTACAAATTTCCTTTTTTTGATAAGCTTTAAAAAGACCTCGCAATTTGTTTTTTGTTAATTTTTTTTTCATTTCAAGGTGTTGATAATTTGATCAGTGACTTTTCTGAGCTTTAAGAAAATAAATAGTTTACCAACACGATTTTGCGAGACTTATCTAAATTACAGAACAAGTAAACATGTCTTGCTTTTCAACGAAGTCAAACTAAACGTTAAAAAACAACTGGAAGTGAAACATGTTTGGAGGTCTTTGATATACAGCTTTGACTATTCATGGTATACAATATATAGACTAAACAATCAGATAAGTATTATTATTTTGAATTGTAGAGAAATAGACATTGTCAATTGGAGAGTCATTTTGCGTTGAAAAGCTCTGAGCTTCAGTTAAAAAAAAAAGAATTTACTTCCAAACAAATAAGAATTAAAGCTAAACTTTTCCCCCATAAGAGTTATGTAATCAACTCACAAAAAGTTATTGTTCCGCCGCTATATGAAACGGTTTTTGATTTAGTATACTACTAATGCATTATAAAAAGTACATGTTTCTTTCATTGTAATTGTATTATCATGTACATAGATCTAGATAGGCGCTATACCTTGGAGTTCAATAGGTCATGTAAAGAACAGCTAAAAATCATTATGACGCAGTATACATGTATGTAGTTGACGATATTTAATTAGAGGTTCTTTATTAGAATTGCTGTTTTTTTACGCTCTTTCTCACTCTTTTTCTATAATTTTATTTTATCTCTATTTCTATTCTCTCACTATTCCTTTCTTCTCTCTCTCTATTGTTATGTTTCTCTTGTTCATTCTATTCCTTTCATAAATTCAAACACTTCCTCTCAATTTTATATCGTTCACTATCTCTATTTGTATATTCTCTCTCTCTAACTCTCTCTCTCTCTCTCTCTCTCTCTCTCATTTTACCTCTTTTTCATTATCTCCTGCTTTCTCCCATGAATTCTCACGTTTTCCTCTCTCCTCCTTTGGGTTTTCCAGTTCTATTTCAGAACGTTAGGGGGTCAGGTAAGTGAGTCTATCTTTCAGCAATGTCGTTGGGACAAGTTTGTCCACGGACGCAGTCTATAGGCTATCTGAAAGGTCTTTCACAAAGATATTCAAACGTTTAGCAAACAATAAAGAATATAGAGTAAAGACCATCCGCAATAAAGACACGGGCAGTTAATAAACATGAATTTTTAACGATGACAAACGTTTTGATGTTTCTGTTTCTTGTTCATTTTAAAAAGAAAATTGAAAATTAGTATTTTATTCAAAACTGTAAAGAAAAAAAAAACGATAATGGATCAAACATACGTAAAACCAGAAGCAAAAAAGTAACGGTAAGAACAATGGCAATACACAATGTTTTGAAAAGAGGGAACTTTTCTATCTATCTATCTATCTATCTGTCTATCTATCTATCTATCTATCTATCTATCTATCTATCTATCTATCTATCTATCTATCTAGGTTCTAAGTGTTTATGTCATAAAATACAGTGCTCAACTTGTATAAAGAGTCTATCTTTCTATCTATCTATCTATCTATCTATCTATTAAATTGTCATAATTACCTAAATTTTACATTTTGCCATGGCTTATAAGTTTCCGGCGGCTCTGCCCTCATCATATATTACGCTCCTGAAGTAGAGCGCTCTGCGAATTCTGACAGTCCGGGCCCCCACTGGTTGGGTCGGTGTCAGTATAATGTGACCGGCTGAGGCTAAGTCATGGTATCCCCGCTAGTCTCTGGGTGGCAGCCCGTAAATTGTCATTCGGACCCAAGCCCTGAGAGCACCTTTGAAGTGGAATTGGGCTTGTAAAAATACCCTTCAATCAATCAATCAATCAATCTGCGAATTCTGCTTTTTTAAAGCTTTAAACCTAATATATCTATCTTTCTATCTGTTCTATCTATCTATCTATCTACCCATCTCCCTGGATTTCTCTTTGGCCTGTACCAAGTTCCAACAAGGAGAATAAATTCGTTGACCGGAAAACAAACAGACGAACTGGTGCGGTGTTAAAAGTTTTGAACGCGTAAGTCAGTGGCTGTATAGACAGCCGGTTAATTTATTTAAATCTAGATTGAAAGCCACCAAGTGGTTGAACGTAGGGAGGGATTAAGCCGCATCGCCCAGGGCTGTGAAAAGAGACACTGTAGCCAAGCTTAGCCGTGACAAATTTAAGCTGTATCCTACAGGGTAGCTGTTTTCTCAAGATGCCAGTGGTGTGAAGAAGGAAAAAAAACCTTGGAAATGTAAAGCTTTCTATCGAGTACGTGTCATGTTTACCGCTTGCTGTGGGTTATACGAAACGATGAATACGTGAAGAAGAGCGGCAGAGTGCTGAAATGTTTTTCGAAAGGGGATGAGATACAAGAGAACATTAGAGTATAAAATATAGACATTATATACACAGGAACACAAAAGGTAGCCTCATGAATTTTCCTTCCCAGTTTTCCTATTATTTAGCGTTTAAGGCGAAAAGGTTCATCTATTTTTTTACTTTCTACCATTTTATCTGTTTACAATTGTTCTATTTTTACTCTTGTCAACCATTCGCTTTGTTCCTTTTTGTCCATGGTTTAAACAGCAACATTCCTGTCCCAACTTAATACTTACGTTTTTGTCCGTGTTTGAAAAAGGAGTGGAATCTAAATGACAATCCTGACGAACATTTGAAATAATTGTCGATAATTGATGTACAACGGCATTAATAGAAAAAAGAGCTTTAACAATTTTATAACATGATTAGGGCGAATCAGGACGAATGAGTCGGACATTCTGAGTTTGAAAAAGTTAAGAAAACACATTTTACATTTTGCATATATAACAAAATTTATTCTTCTTGTACTTTAAATTTGAAACTGAACAATACATGGTGATAGTTAATTGCAGTTTTTAATATTTGGAAACTGCGAAAATAGGCTGTTATAAATTATGATGCCTTTAAAAAATATGATTTTTACGCTGTCAGACTCATTCGCCGGTTGTCGCGAGACACATTGATTTTCAAATCAAAGCTATATCTTCTCCGGGTTCAAACTTGTCCCGTTTTCTGGAAACTAGATATTAGACACTTTGCGTGTTGACGACGGTAACGTGTGACGTAAATAATACAAACTACGTGAATTTTAGAACTTTAGACGATTTTCTCCCCCCCTCCATAATCTTCGTCCTCCTGAACGGGCTCATAACGTATGGTCTCTAGTTTCAGAGTAATGCAATAAGAAGCCTAAAGACATCTAGTGAGTGTGTTTCTCTATGGAAATAATTTGTGTCCAACATTTCATAAGGTTCAAAATAAATCTGTAAGCGCGTTAGTTACGGTATTTTGTATACCAGTAGGTCTAAGATTGAAATATAGAGTTTTTTTTATTATTAATCTCAGTGGTGACAATTATTGTAAAGAAATATGTAGTCCCGTCCTTTGTCACTTTTGCAATAGCGTGTATTAAGTTTACTATGAAGTTCCAATACTTGTAATGCTTTCCAAAAAAGAAGGACTTCATTTTTAGCGCGGAATTTGAGAACGACTAATATGATTTTTGTTTAAAAAAACAGAAACCCTCGTTTAAGAGAATGGAACAAAAAAAGGTGTAAAGTAATTTCACTTCTTTGACTTGCAATATATGGATTACTAATGGATAGATTTGGAACTTTGAATTGCCACTGTAAGCTGTGCTGTGTACACCCGTCATCTCCAAGTATTACTGTTTTGACTATGAAAAGTTTTGTTGAGCTGTTTCTGTTGCTATGGGTAACGAAAGCGTCCTCGGCAACAGATTCTACATCAGTGCCTTACACATATACCATCTCATATACCTTACAAAACCACCAGACGCCCGAATTCGAAGATGCTCAAAGCGGATTTCGTCAAAAGAGATCCGCACCAACAGTTCCAGACCGATGCACGTGGCCCAGGAGCAACAGGCTACGTCCAGACCTGATCCAGCTCGGCGTGATTCTTCCTCTGGCCAGCCACCATCAATGGAGTTTGAAAATGGCTGTCCCAGCTATTTCTATAGCTGTGGAAGACGTGAAGAGCGAAACCGATTTGCTTCGCGGATATACAGTGCAGATCAACGTGCGCGATTCAAAATGCTCAGAAACGATTGGTCCTTTGGCAGCGATTGACATGTACGTTAACCAATCAGCGGACGTTTTCCTCGGTCCTGCGTGCGATTATAGCGTCGCACCGGTGGCCAGATTTAGCAAATATTGGGGAATACCCGTTCTCTCTGGAGGCGCACTTGTATCGGCTTTTAGGGATAAAACTGAATACAGACTGCTCACTAGGGTCCAGGTAAGCTCTACACGATTTGACTTCCGGTTAAAAAATGAAGAGTTAACAATGTTTCATTCTTAAGATTAAAAAAAAGGAAATGTACTCATAGGCATGTTAAGAGCTTCAAGCAATTTAGTGGATTAGGCGCTATAATTACGCGCTCTGTTTTTTTTCTAGAATATAGCTTTGACCCATATATCAGTAGGGTTAACCTTTCTTCTAGTACATTCCACAACTCTTTTTGTAGCATGATAGAAAAAACCAAGACACTCTTAAAGGTTGTTTTATATTTAATTTTGCTCCAATAAACATGATAACGTTGAAGATTTAGACAAGAACCAATATGTATACTGAAATTTTTACGTACCAAAGTCAATTTTTCATTCACGGATTTCTTAGCTAGCTTAACCTTTAAATCTCGCTTTAATCTTCCACGGCTCCTGTACGTGAACGCCACTCTCTGTATACGTTTTCTGTGTTTACGTCGTGCAGGCAACGTACGCTAAAGTTGGCCAGTTTCTGCTGCACATGTTTACGTCCTTCTCGTGGTCGCACGCCGCTATTCTGTATGACGACGTGCCGAGAAGTCCGAATGCTGAGAAGAGAAGATGCTACTTCATAGCGGAGGGCATCTACCAACCCCTGCTGGGGCACTTTGGTCGGGAACCGTATAACGAACGATTTGACGAGCGGAAATCAGACGTAGACTATGAAACGTTACTGAGAGAGGCGTCTGCCAAAGCCAGAGGTAAAACTGAATGGGATAAGCGTGACGGTAGCTGTAGCACACCATTATTTGGGCGTGGCTATTGTTTATTTGTTTGTTTTATAAAGTTTGTTTTTTATTTTGACTTCTAAGTTGCACAGAGACCTAGATCTAGTGATAACTGTCATGCAACGACTGGTAAGACAATGTGCTAGTTATGACAGTGATTATGATGATGATGTCATGAATCTTAATAACGAAAAGCTAACGATGCTTAGAATTAATGATACTTCTTACTGGTATTATACCCTTTGAGAACCAATTGTCGGATATGGTAATAATGGTGATGATAAAAATAATGATACGGACGGTGAAAACCACACTCGAAATGTGGCTTTCTGGCCGAGGCAGAATTGCTAAAGCGGGTATTTTGTTTTTGTTCACAACCAGGGCGATTACTGATCGTAGATAATAATTTTAGTAAAAGTAATAATAAAAAAAACAACGGCTTTCATCGGTTTCTAATGAACGTTTTGGCCGCGGCTACAGTGATGGATGTGTACATGATAGTAAAGCTGATAATGACAGTTAATGTGAAAACAATTTTATTTTATTTATGCAAGTGTCGGTGAAAATACAGGAAAAAAAAACAAAAAGAAATTGACCATCATGTCTTACCCACTACGTTTGACACCATACACCATAGACAAAACTCTTCCATTATACTAGGAAGGTCGAGCAAGCACAAATTTGAAGAGAGTGAACAAAAGGTTATCAATTTTGCCTGAAGTAAAACAAAAACAAAAAATGTCTAAAGTTCATAGAGTGTTTATATCAGCACCCATCCTCGAACACCATCAGTAGTCCATATCTCAAAGGAGATACGGCTTTAAGCCTTTACCCTATACTTTGCTGTAGGTATCTCCAATTGGAAGTAAACCATCGTGACAAGAAGTAGATGCCATGAAAAGAATTTTTAATACAAAAAATAGTTTGTGAATATTTAATTTAATAGAAGAAGATAAAACGAAACATAGAAAGGGATGAAACAAATTAAACCCGTTTCACACGACGCGCATCCCGTACTGAAAGCTCCCGACCGTCTCTTGTTCGCAGGCATTAGATTTAATGCGCTACGAGATCGCTCAACTAAGAGGACGAAGCCCATAGCGGAGGAAATCCAAAATGGCTGATGGGGTAACAGAGCCCGTCAGCCAATCCTCTGCTGTAAAACCCTCACTACCTGTTGATGTTATTACTTCATACGTTATCGTCGTCGGCGCGCAAGGTCTCAAGTGAACAGATTGCGTCCTCTTTTAGCGTCATCACCTACACCATGATGTCACATAGGAAACGCACCACGAGTTAGCAAAAACGGATCAAACGCGTTTATCTATAAGTTCATAGCATCGTTCCAGATCCGGTCTGGAGTATTCCGTACGGGATACGCACCATGTAAAAGAACCATAAGCCTGTGAAATAGTGTAAACCAAAGGAACCAGACTGGAAATAGGCAGGTAGGTAAAGAAAAAAAAGGTAGCAGGGAGGCAACTGGGATTCATAACAAGGACACGAGGTGTTAGGAGCTCCAAAAAGCCGAAGCAATGGAGCTGTTTCAGGGTTAACCTCTCTTGTGTATTAAATTCAAAAGGTGGCCTCACCAGCGAACTCTTCTGTGGGCGAGGTAGTGTGTTCGAATAACTATAGTGCTAAATATATGCTGAAAAACTCACCAATGCCCTAGGGGGACTACTCTTACAGAATTTTTTTAAAGTTCATATAAACATCCCCATTGTTATGATCGAGCTTTTGATAATTCCTGAAGACTTTCTGCTATCTAGCTCGCGATGAATATCCACTACTAGTATAATGATTGAAGAGCGATGGAAAAAACTATTTTTCCTAGCAAAAGATACAAGGCAGGCTTTCAAAAACATCAACAAAATTTGATATGAAATTCGATTAGTGACATAAAGCAATACACGAGAATGAAACAAAAACTGTGCCGCCCTGGATTAGATATCTTTTTATCCTTTATAACACTGAAGTGGCATAGTAAAGTCACATTGATGTCAAGGCTTCTGTGCCCATTAATTATCGCCCTCCGCGTTCATCTATAATATCTGCATGATTAATGAAACGAATAACTTCACTGTTCATCAATTTCTCCCACCTAATGACAAAATGCCCCAGCGAGAAGCAGTTTATCACACTGGCATGTCCCCACGATATCTTTATATCGAGGGAAGATATTAGCGCGTGGTGCCTTCAGTACAAATCTATAATCGTTAAGACTGGAGGTCACCGCCTTGATAAGACATGCCTATTACACAAAAACACCGAAAGTTGAAAAAAATAATACATAACAACATGAAGAGTCAAGGAGAAAACAAAAGTTCACCTTTTTTAACAGATCTTAGCTAACCGGTGATCCAATTTCTTGTAGGTTACACTCAAGATAGGCGGTGGTTTTATCAAGATAAACAGGATAGCTTGTTGATTTTGTATTTCTCTGAAAAGTGTCAACATTTTACATACCTGGTTTTTTTCTTGCATCCTTCATATTAGTTATAAAGGATAGGACATATTGTACAATCACACTTTGGCCAGTTATGTTGTCAAGATGGTGGGCGGAAGAACACACATAAACCTAACGGTTTCACCTGCTTCATTTGTTGAATTCTGTAGAATCTACGTCAGATCTAGATCTAGCTAGGTTAGATCTAGATATAAAATATGGATTACGATTTTTTTTCAAATTTGACTATAAAATTAGGATACACTTGAGATAGTGTGGATTAGGAGCTGTATTGATCTAGAGTCAGTATTAGGCCTGATCTAGTTCAGGTTTTTTGTGCTAATTTGCTTCCATTTTAGGATCTGCGTGTCATGTTTACATCTGTTTTAGTTTTAGGACCTAGGCTTTGCATGTCACGTTTCTTCCTGTTTTAGCCCTAGGACCTATGCTCTACGCTTCACGTTTCCTTCTGTTTTAGCATTAGGACCTATGCTCTGCGTGTCATGTTTCCTTCTGTTTTAGCATTAGGACCTAGGCTCTGTGTTTCATGTTTTCTTCTGTTTTAACCTTGGGACCTAGGCACTGCGTGTCATGTTTCCCTCTGTTTTAGCATTAGGACCTAGGCTCTGCGTGACATGTTTCCTTCTGTTTTAACCTTGGCACCTAGGCACTGCCTGTCATGTTTCCTTCTGTTTTAGCCTTAGGATCTAGGCTCTGTGTGTCATGTTTACTTCTGTATTAGGCTTAGGACCTAGGCTCTGTGTGTCATGTTTCTTTCTGTTTTAGCCTTAGGACCTTGGCTCTGCGTGTCAAGTTTCCTGAAATGTGAAGGTTTATCCAATAAATTTCTCCATCTGTTTCAAGCTAAACCCGATAATATTCGGTGATTGTGTCTATAGAAGAGCTGGGAATCCTAGAATGCTTTCTTTTTCCTTTTGTATGGTTCAAGATCAAGATATAAATCGGCGAATAGTTCTTCAAAGTTTGTATGGACCAAAAACTTATTCTTGAACAAAACATTAAAATTTCATTTGATATATTAAACACAGCTTTGCATAATTTTATTTTATAACGTTGTAAATGACATCCGTTCAAAACATTGTAAGAAATGTTGTTTTTGAGTAGAAGATATTAACCGATGAATTTTACTAACTTGATACAAGAACAAAACAAAAACAAAAAAAAAAAACTATCGCTGACTTAAGAATGATGCTGAAGAGAACGTGGAAAGCCACCACTACACCTATTGAAAACTATCTTCCGGGGTCATCCACCATTAGTCGAGAATTAAACATTGGCAATTTTTCCTGGGCATTTAGATAAAGCCAGGTTAATATGAAAATCATACTACTTAGGTCTAAGCTTTCTGTTTCCTCGTGGTATTATTTGATTATATTATTTCATATTATCAGATATTAGTAAGCTCACGACTGCCTGTAATGGATAACA
Source organism: Elysia marginata (assembly GCA_019649035.1). Classification (NCBI taxonomy): domain Eukaryota; kingdom Metazoa; phylum Mollusca; class Gastropoda; family Plakobranchidae; genus Elysia; species Elysia marginata. The sequence goes on from BMAT01012514.1 coordinate 110,327, forward strand.
AGTTCATGGCAATACTTTGCGTCATAAATGGCAGTGCTAAGTCAGTATATATCTTGTAAGTAAATCTTTATCTAACCCCGTGGTTTCTTCATAATCACCCGGTTGAAATTAAAAGGAAACATTTTGTAAAATGTGGCTGTGTTTCTTTTCCCTTATAAAAGTTTATAAAAAGTTCATTAACAACCTATTACTTCTTGACACAAAAAAACAATACTACCTAAGTTATAACATAAAAACGTTTCGGCTTTATTTGATTGCCTTTTTCATAAACAATACATATTACAATGGAGATATAAAACATTTCCGGACTAAAACTAAAGACAAGAGTACATTGTATATGAAGACATAATGGGCTTATCCGTTACCACCCAATCTTCTTGAATGATAGTGCGAAGGGCTAAATAACTACTTGTCTAGCTCTAGCTCTATCGCTAATAATAAAAAGGGGAGAACTCCTATATCATGCTAAAATAAAAAAGAGGGGGAAAAAGAGACTCCCAATCCTATATCATCAATTTGTAGATGTCCAAAATAAGGACGCCATCCGCGATAAAAACCTTTAGCTCGTAATATATTCATAAGTCTAGTGATACATAAAATTAGAAAACATTATGTTCAATGTAGTTAAAGAAGGTTAGGATGGTGGGAACAAGGAGAAAGCAGTGACATAAAACACAGAAAGAAAAAAGTGTGTGTGGGTGGGGGGGGGGATTACAAGTTTCACATTTCACCCCACCATTAAATTCACAAGCAGTATATCGGACACTCAAATTCCTTTTGTCGCAAACACATTTCACCCCACCATTAAATTCACAGGCAGTAAATCGGACACTCAAATTCCTTTTT
>BMAT01012514.1:179698-191017 GCA_019649035.1 Elysia marginata
AGAATAAGATCTTTTGATCTAGAGTCAATGTTCTATGTGTCAAGGTTTCGTTCATTTTATTTTAAGATCAAGGCTACTTTGAAGACCACTTGTTTTTTTACTAATTAACAGGGAAAGCAGTGCAACACAGTACAAAAACAGTCAGAAACTAAAAAAATGTACACCTTACAGCAACAAAGCCGAGGCAGATCTAGATCTAGGTCAAGATTCTAGCATATCAAAGTGCTGTATCTCCCATATGGTTTATACTGCAGATACTGCACTTTGATTGTCAACGGCAGAGCAGTAAGCCTAGAAACGTATTAGGACCAGCAGAGAAGGGGGCAAAGAAAACAAGAGCAATAAGAAATGTATGTCCAAAGCAAAAGAGAGAGGGGAGGGGCAGATTAGAGATAATGACCAAACAAATATGATACTAGAAATACAGTGTACGGTAACATTTCAAATACTCAGTGGTGATTCAACCTTTTATTCTCTACTTAAGCCTGCTAAGTCGTAGGCAATTTACTAGTATTTATGAATATTTTTACCCCGATAGTATTTCTTTTTTTTCTTCCTTTTTATTCAACTTGAAAATAAAAATTAAATTGTTAATTGTTTCTCCTTTTCTAAATAAGTTAGTGTCAAGGCTTTTTGTTGTTTTTTTTTTTGTATGCAAACTGTTTTTTTCATTTGCTTTTGTTTATCACCCAGAATCTGAAAACCCCATGGAAGGAGATTTTCACCTCACCTGCTGTGCTGGCGTGTTGTATTGCTCACTTTTGTTACAACTGGGGATTTTACACACTGCTCACTTGTCTTCCGAAATACATGAAGAGTATACTAAAATTTAACATGAAAGAGGTATAGTTCCTAAAGACTTCAATTGTTATTGGTAGAACCTCATCTTATAAGTTTATATCCCCTTAAAAGTACAAAAGAGTGAATAGAGTGACATTATAAGAGTTTTTCATACTTTATCATAATTTTTTTTTCAAATTCGTTTGTATGCTTTCGAAAAATTGCACATGAGAAACTTTTAGTTTGAACTAAAGAGAAATACACCACAAACAAAAAAAAAAGCCATAAAAAATGTGAAGAAACAACTGATGTGATTATAATTGATAGGTTCATTAATCCCTTTTTTTCAGAATGGCCTTCTATCTGCGCTGCCGTACTTGGTCTTGTGGATAATGCAGAACGCCTGCGGTATACTGGCTGACTTTATCCGCAGGAATGGCTACCTCAGTACCAAGGTTACCCGTAAGGTGTTTAATTCTGCGGGCCTGGCTTTGCCTGGTATTTTCCTCATCTTTGTAGGCTATGTCGGGTGCAACCACGTCCTGGCCATGCTGATGCTCACTCTCTCGGTGGGACTCGGAGGTGCGGCCATGGGAGGATTCAACGTCAACCATCTGGATATTGCTCCAAAGTTTGCTGGTTAGTTATGTGTGTGAAGTGTGTACAGTGGAATCTACCTAAAGTCAACATATTTAAGGAAAACTCTTGCTTAAAGTCAACTCTGTTTTGCAGTCCCATTTTGTATTTCCTTATATCTTTGTAATGATTAAAGTCAACTTTTGCTTAAAGTCAACACATTTTTTCGGTCCCGAGGTGTTGACTTTATCAGGATTCCACTGTATTTAGAAAGCTTGCAGTTGTGACAAATCTTGTGGCTCAATTTTTTGCACTGAAGGACAAACTGGGATAGCATGGAAAATTAAGCTCATTCAAGAAAGATTTTAGCCTATATGCGTTTTAAAACACACCATTGTGAGCTGTTGTAAATTTTGTTGTGATAAGAAGGTGGGAAAGAAACTGGAAATCTGCAAGTTTTTTAGTGTGACCATTCCTACATTTCTCGGTCAGACCATTCAAACTTTCATTATATGGTATTGTGATGTCGTTTAATAGTTTTTATTTTTTTCATCAGTAATTCTTATAAAACAATCTGATTGTTTTGTTGTTTTTTTTTTTCAAGAAAACAAAGAAAAATTCATTTAAATTGTTTGTGTAAAAAAATCAAGTCTTTGCATTTACAAATTTCAATAATGAAGGGTGTTAAAATTACCACAAAACTATTTTAATATTTTTTTTTCACATTAAAATTGCAACGTTTGTTTAAAATGATTTTAAAGTTAATTCTTTTTTGTCTTACTTTTTTTTAAACCAATTTGCTATGATTCATTTTGACATATAAACTGAGACCATTTCAAAACAAATTTTGTTCTTGAATAACAATGATATTTTTAAATAACAAGCCATTATTTCTGATATTTAAATCTTAACATTAGATGAACAGGTGTCTCTGCATCTTCATTGACTCTGTGCCTGAAAGTTATAGCAGATGACAACTTGAAAGAGTTTAAAACTCCTTTTTCTTTTATTGAAAAGTCGTTACCATGGAGTCATTACTTTAGGCCTTTTATCATATTAAAATTCCACTGTTTTTGAAGGTAGATTAATTGAACTATCAAGTTGATGCTGTGGCATCTCAATATATATTGTCCTCTTAGGCAAAGAAATAACTGCTGAGGGAGAAGAGAAAAAAGTATCACATGGGCATGAAAAAGTGATTCCATATTTTTTTTTACTCCTTTTTTTTTTTGCATGAGAACTATTTTTCTTCAAAACTCATAAACTTAAAAAAATCCTCTGTAAACAGTACTGTGCTTTTTTTCTTTCATCTTTTGCACGGCACTCAGGATCTCTAATGGGTATAACCAACTGCATTGCGACTGTGCCAGGGTTTGTTGCTCCAGCCGTAGTAGGCTATCTGACAAATGATCATGTAAGATAGTTATTATTTTTATTTTTATTATTATTATTAATTATTATTAATAAATAAATGAATAAAAGTACTATTATTAAATAAATTATAAGTTCATACTTAGGATTATAAACAGATGGCTCATGACCAGTGCAAATTGAATTGGATGTCTAAAGATTTAAATATTTATCCCTGTTATTTTCTGTACTTCAAATTTAAAAACAAAATGTCCAATATCTTTAAAAAAAAGTTTGTTTGGATTCCATGCAGTTTTTAACGTTTAGAGGTTTAAAAAAGTGCATCTTCAAAAACATGGATGCCTTATAAAAAGAAAAGTTTTAGACATCTACCTCATTTGCACTGTTTGCGAGAAAAAACATTTAAAAGTATTTCATTAGGTTTCGTTTATCACTCATTGCATATATAATTATAAATGTCTTGCATCCACATCAAAGTTCCACTTCCAAAGGCATTGCTAATGTATGAAAGACTTTTTCTAAGCTTTGAAACATAAACAATTTAATTAAGTTTTAAGTTTGTGGAAAGATAATAACACTTTTGTTAATTTAAAAAAAACAAAGAAAATGGAGAAAAATAGACTTTTCTATGAGATTTTCTCGAAAAAGGAATTTTAGACTTCCAACTCATTGGCCCTTACCTGAGAGTCTTGCATCCACGACAAATTTGTCGTTGTTGGATTTTTTTTTTGGATAAAAAGTAATTTGAAGCTCATTTTTTCTTCTTTTTGTTTTAACCAACGAATTTGAATTATTTTTCAATAAATATTCATGAATTTTTTTCCATGTTTAGAAGCTTAAAAAATATCTTGTTCATAACAGCTTTAAGTGTAACAATTAGGACTCTTGCGCCCTGAACGCAATATGTGTACACTTTAAACGGCTGTGTTTTTCTGTCAAGGCTAGAACTAGAAATAATTTTAGTTTCCATCTTGTTTATAATTGAGAAGTGCCTTTTTGAGATTTTAACCTGTTGCAGAAGAAAACAGATATGTTTCTCGTCAGTATGGATAATATAATCATCTGAACATTCAAGCAGCCCTATTTTGTCTATTTTAAGAAATTTTTATTTGCAAAAGAAAAAGGAAAAAAAATTTCTTCAAATAGAGTTTCAAATGCTTTCTCATCCTAATTGAATTCAATTCAAATTTCTTCACTCAATATATAATTACATAGGTACATTTATTGAAAATAATCATTAATCAGCCAATTTAAATTGATAAGGAAAAAAATTCCAGTATTATTTTAGATAATAATGATGCATGCAATTTCACGCGTATCTCAACATTCTAGAAAATGCAAGCACACACACAAAAAAAATGCATTTTTGAATGGAAAAACCTTAACTCATTTTGACTGATTAACAGACATGCTAACAGTCCTTACAGAAGCGTGGGAAAAATTCTGATACTTTTATGTTTTGGATACTTGGCAAAAAGTGTAGCAATGTTGTCTGTAAAAGTTAAATGCTTGTGACCTAAAAAAATGTGTTGACTTAAAGCTAGGGCTGACTTTAACTGTGACAAAATATATATAGAAAAACAAAATGGGACTGGCAAACAGAATGGACTTAATGCAGGAGTTTCCTTTAAAGTTGTTGACTTTAAGTGGATTCCACTGTATCTTGTTCCTTTACTTTTTCATAAAATTCTTTTCTTAAAACCATATTATCAGAAAAAATATATCTCCAAGATTTAAAAAAAATTTTTTTGCAGTATTAGTTAGCTTTTTTAATTTGTTTTTTAGTTTCAAATTGACCCTTTTTTTATTTCATACTGTTTCCTTGGATTTCAGAACACGCGGCATCAATGGCAAATCATTTTCTACATCTCAGCATCTGTGTTTTTTGCTGGAGCCATCATGTATGCCTTGTTGAGTGAAGGAGAGGAGCAACCGTGGGCCAGGAAGAAAATCGATACGTTCAGTAATTGCAAAACTGTAAGGGACATAATCCAGTCAGAACATGGCATCCAAGACGAAGTATTGGTTGTGGGGCCTCCCTCTCCACAGCATCATTGACAGACTTTTCCTTTTACGTCTAATCTTTGTTGTTTTATTGTTGAAATTTGAAAGATGTAAAATAGTGAAGAAGTTTCAAGCTAGTTTCACAGGAATGACACAGAAACTTAGTTTCTCTTTTATATATCTTGCTTAGCCTAAAATGTGGGTTCATGTGATTTCGTTTTGCACTTTAAACCTGGTTTTCACTAGTCACGAATTTATATCAGATATATTTTTTTAAAATCTTGCTAGAAGGGAGCACCTGTGTCAACACTGCATGCGAAACCTGCTTGGTCCATGGACAGTAATAAAGGTTTAGGGTTAGCTAAGCAAGCCTTCCTCACCTCGTATCACCTCGTATCAATTCTCATTGTCTGGGGCTTGGTATATCGAGTCTTGAGATAAGGAGAACACTGAAGAAATGTGCACACTATTATTTAACATATATTTTTTTTGTTATGAATTTTAAATTCATCAGTAATTTACAGAATACTTACAATGGTAAACTTGTTCTTTTTGGAAAATACATTTTTTTGAGATTTGCTTGTATACCTTTGACTGATGCAGGGTTGGCACCTCTGCTTTAATAATTTTTTTTTATATCATATTCTTCATTGTATTTCAGAACTACATCAATGTAATTGCTTTAATAAAGAAATGCCAGTTTAAACGGGAATAATTCAAGCTGAAAGAGAAACATTTGTGATTTTCTATGGAACAGATTGTATTCAATGAACTGTGCATCTGTATAAAAGTTAATGATATTGGAATATCTTTTTACCTCATACATTGCTTGAGAAAATAACTCTTTATGTTTCCATACTAATATCACTACACAAAAATTGAAACCATAAACCATGGTTATTATTGTTTCCGATTTCTGAAAAATTTTCAGTTGTTTAGATTTTATCTACCCCAAGTCTTTCAATCAAGCTTTACATGTACAATTTTTCCTTTTGATGTGGAAAATTAAATTTCAGAGGGCAAATTAAAATTAACATCTATGCCTGCTTTGTGGTGATTTATCTGAGGGAGGAAAAAGCTCTAGTCTAATGAGGATTTTTACTTTATAGTTGCTAATCTGTTGTTGACCTGGGAAAGTTTTGAATTGTTGGTACATTTGTATAGAAGTCAGTACAATAATTCGTTTTTACATTGTATCTTAATTTAGTTGTTGAAGAAGATTTTTTAAATGAATTTTTGCATTTTATTTATTTTTTAAAAGAATTTTCTTAAAAAAAACATAAACATGAAACTTTTACAGGTCCTAAAAGCATGTTGGAGTGTTAGTTTTGTATGCTCTATGGAGATATAATACAAATATTTAAATGAGGCTGTGACAAAAGGTCGCAATGCTGTCAGTTGTGATGGACAAAATATTATAAGGCATGGCAACGAAAATAAGGGTGTCATAAAAAAAAAAATGATAATTGTAGTAATAACAATTCCATTGATAATAAATGCAGCAACACATCTGGTAATAACATTCCTGTCAGCAATAATATGATATTATTATCAATAACAATATTTCCAAGGAACAATATAAGTCTTGTGGTCGGCAAGAGAAGGCTTGATATTGGTGATGACGAAAATACTAGTGCTATTGATGAGAATTAATGCTAGAAGTAGAACAAATAAGTACAACTTTTGATTTTAATCATAATGTGACCTCGATTCCAAAAACCCAGCGAGAGTCAGTTAAAACGTTTTTTTTATTGCCGGAAGGCATAGAACTCCCTCACGGAACAGAATGCATTAGTCTTTAATTATTTCTCATAACTTTCAAAGCAAGGAAACCTGATTGATGTTTTTAGATTTTTAATGTCTTGAAATCTGTTGAACTGTATCAGGTCTCATAGTTTTTATATTACTACAAGGTGCTGATATTAGATTGATGCATTTCTTTGAGTTTCTAAACGGTAAAGTCTTGTGAAATGGTGTTAGATTTCTAAAAAATATTTCCTTATAGAAAAATAAAAGGAATAGTTCTGCTTTGTAAAGATGTTTTCTCAACGTAAAGTTCTTACACCTGGCTTTTTTGGACTGGCGGAAACACTTTTTATGCTCTCTCTTTTTGTGAGAAGAACAATAAAGCAGAGTAAGAAGATGCTTTGAAATGCTTATGTTATTTAGTATGTTATATATATATCATTAGGAAATATGGTGAAATTTTCTTTTTAAAAAAGAGTGGTATTTCTTGTCAGTCAGAGATCTACTTTAATAAAAGGTCGTTTAATTCTAGTTTTTGTGTCACTCAAGATATTTTGTTTGATAAAAATATTTATAAAAGAACCTTTGTTTAAAAATAAACTGTTCACAAAAAAAAAAAAAAAAAAAAAACCTGGACACTGTTCACCTAACTTTTACTTTTGTTGCGCTCTATGTTTTACCTTCCTTTATGCAGATATTACCATTACCAAGATATTGACATTTTTATGTAAAATATTATGCAATTATACAAAGAAATATTCATAGTCGTAATTTCTTTATGGCTGTGAGTGTTATTTTACTTTTTGTGCAATGTTGAAAACAAATAAAAATGTAATATAACTAAACCTTAATACTTTGGAGTGTGTTTTTTTTCACTACACTTATTCTTTTGATTATGGGTTATACTATGTTAATATTACCATTAGGTGAAAACAAAGATATCTTCCACCTCTTATGATTAATTTGTGTGTAATGCTTTTTTTAAAGAAATAGTAGAAAACATGTTAAATTTAAGACTAGAAGCTAGACATAAGTACAGATTACCTTTTTTGTGTAGCATGTTTCCCTCCTGATTTCTCCCAGCTTCAAATGTTTCTCTCCTGTTAACTCTTTTTTATTCATTTCTTTCTCTCTATCTGTCTCCTTCACTCTTTCATTTTTTAATACTTCTCTATGTCTGTCTCCTCTCTCTCTCTCTCCTTCTGTCTCTCTCTTGTCTCTTTCTGTACTCTCTCTCTGTCTCTTTGCCTCTCTCTCTGTTTGCCTCTCTCTCTCCCGTCTCTTTCTCATCTCTCCATCTAAATGTTTCCCACCTTGAAATTAAAGGGTCATGGATGTGTTAGGTATGATTTGGTGATTGCAACCTTTTAAAAAAATATCTTTGCCATTTAAACTTTTCCCTTCCAAAAGACCCCCGCTATGCAAATGTGAAAATTAGACATTGGGGAAAACACTCTTGTTCAAACTTTTTCAAAGGCAAAGAGAATTAAATAGATGTTCATAAAGTTTAGTAATATCCTTGTTAGTTTTCTGAAAAGTATACAGTACAACATCTTACAGTTAAAGAAACATTGACAGATGATAATCTGAGAAGTTTGCAAAAACACTTTACAAAAATTGTCATTGGATTAGTTTTCTAAGTATAGGCCCTTACTTAACTTTATTAATGCATTACTCGATTTTGGAACACTACAGTGGAATCCTGGTAAAGTCAACACCTTCCGACTGAAAAATGTGTTGACGTTGACTTTGACCGTAACAAAATATATAAAGAAATACAATATGGGACTGCCAAACAGAGTTGGCCCTAAGCTAGAATTTTCCTTGAAGGTGTTGACTTTAAGTGGATTCCACTGTAGAAATTATATAGAGCTGACAGGCTCTTGCTTATTCTTTTGGTGACACGAGCAAAGACTTAGACAAAAAGCCTTTCACTAAGTTACATGCCCTATATTTTGATCTAGATTAGTTAATTGTGAACTGTCTCTGTTAGCTGGAAGCTTGTTTGAGTTTTTAACGTCCCAGTCAACTTCGAGGTTATATCAGAGACGGCGCTAGGGACAATTGAAAGCGTGCTGCCACACTGTGATGTGAGAAGCGCTTGCATACACCACACCCAGTCACATTTTTTTGACACCGGGCCGATCAGACTTAACAGTAAATCCTATCAGCTGCTAACACCATTTTCAAAGTCCTTGGTTAAACTCGACCGCGGATCGAACCACGTACCTGCCGATCTCTGAGCGAGTGTCTTACCGCTAGGCCATTAGCTGGAAGAATAATAAAAAAACGCACACTTGGGGTATTGTGCCTGTCAATGCCCTCGGTTAAAATTAGATTAGGGTCGACAGACACCAGCCCATACTCCCACAAGGACGGACACTTAAATAAAATATCAGTTTGTCACTTCTCTTTAGGGGTTTACTCTCCTATGACGTCTGTCTGTAAGTAATACATGTACTAGAAGTTTCAGACTCTACAGGGAAGCAAGTTTTTTGATTTTAAAGAGAATTCCAATCTTTTAGCAGTTTTCGTTAACTTAAAAACTAGAAAAATTCGAAAAAAAAAGCTGAGATGTCAATGTTGAAAAAACTCAAAAGGTAAGTTTTATAGAAAATCAAACACTTCAAGGCCCTAGTAGTAAAACAGAGTTGTATCCACCTCTTTTTAGTTCTAGCAAAGATTCTAAACGAGTAGCTGTTGGTTATCTATGCCAGGCTTAACACTTTATAGAAGTATTATAAGTGTTCTGCTTTTTGTGCATCAGTCGATTGCATTGTGTCCCTACCAGAGATAGGAAAAAAGTCTTAACTTCTGTGTAATTTTATTAGTCTAGAGCAACTTGGAAGAAATGAAAATATTTTAAAAAAATGTTAAATTTACGAAACATTTATTTCGCTAAAGAGTTAAAAACACGATTGTTGTAAATTGTTGTCTAAGGGCTACAACAAAATGAACCTACATTCGGTGGCAGCCAATTCAAAAAATATAAACATTTTCGATATCTTGATCAAATTTTTACTGAACATTTTTATTGCATAATTTGAAAGTTTATAGTGTTTCCATCATATACACGTATGATATAATCGAACAAAATTTAGAAACATGTTTTTAAGGTTGTTAACAGATGGCGCTAACAGGACGTGTACAGGGGAAGCGAGACAGGGGACGGAAAAGAGTTACGTTCTTACACAGCCTAAACCAGGGGATGACACAGGGGACCAGGTCAAAGACTGAATTCCTAAGATTGGCAGACGACAGAGAGGAATGGAGGCTCATGACCGCCGATGTCTGCAACAGACCTGGCACCTAGGAAGGAAGGAACAGACGGCAAAGCTCTTTTGGTTTTTATATTATGAAATTCTCAAGTCTGTTTTTCTCCATGTGTAGAAAATTGGGCCACTTGGATTTATTGACTTTCACGTGCGTTAACCCAAGACGTGACTAAGAAATCATATTAATTTTTCCCCCTTAAAAATAAAAAAAAAGATCTTTTAAAAGCCTTTCAAATGGAGTATATCACTCAACTGGAAAAAAAAATATTCCACTTGTAGATTCAATTAGTAGGACCTCTGTTATGACTATGTATTACTATTAGTATTTTAACTGGTTTAGGTAATTATCTCAAACGGCGTGCAGTTTGTCGCTCTACAGATGATGTCTTTTGTTTCACTATCAGTTTTTGATTGTTAGTACAAGTTTTACAACGATAAGGACACCTCTGCGTATCACAGTCTGAAACTGACATTTTCAAAAGATGCGTCATGTGCAGGCCTACTATAAAACCCTGACAAATTCAACACCTCGGAATAAAAAAATTGTGTTGACTTAAAACTTCAAGCAACAATTGACTTTAACAATAACACAAATATAAACTAATAAAAATAATACTGCCAAAAGAGAGTTGGATGTAAAGCAAGAGTTTCCACTTTAAATGTGTTGTCTATAAGTGGATTATCATAATCTGTTGAAAATGTCGGCAATCTCAAATCTAATTTTGAGAAACAAGTCGATATATACGCCTGTTCGTAAAACGAACATTTGTTTTACTATAATAATGATTTTTTTTTCCAAAATTTCACTGATACAGTCAATATACAGATACACAAGGACAGGAAAGACAACTTATGACAGAGTCCAGTCTATTACTCGACAAGGTCGGGTACACCCAAACTTGTTTTTTTATATATTTTTACATGCATGCCATCTTTTCACCGAGTTAAATAATTTCTTAAAATTTGTTTACGTCTGGAAGCTTCCAAAAATGCGCCAGGTAAAATAGGAATTTTTCTCTAATGTAAAAATAGTAGGAAAATAATGTCGACGTCTGATTTCTTTGGATTAGTTGCACGTCTTTATAGGCCAACCTTAAATTCTGGATTTTTTTTTTTTGCTTTTTTCTAACGACCGAGTGAAAATAAAAGATTACATGTAAAAAAGGGGGGAATATACCCAAACAAAAGTGAATTGTCCATACTTTTTCACAAAAAAATTACTTCAACTGACAAGTTCTCACCTTCCTAAATGCTTGTATGGAAGCTATCCTTTATTTATTAGGGGTGCTGGTATTTTTCCAACAGCCCTTAGATTTTCACGATGCGCTATTACATCACCCCAAATGTTAAATATGGCAATATTGCACAGAAACTAAACGTACTTATTGATTATAATTTTTGTTATAACAATAGGAATGTTGTCATATTATGTCGGAGTGTTTGCAACACTTAGTTATAAAATGCAAGAAACGAAGAAACGAATCAAAACAGCACTCTTGCAAACCAGACTTCAGCCTTGGTACTATAATTGTTGCTAATTTTTGAAAACCCTATGCATGGAAAAAAA
>BMAT01012519.1:29925-45549 GCA_019649035.1 Elysia marginata
TTCGGACATTTGATGAGAGAGAAAGACGGGAGCATTCTAATTGCAACGGGAATACTCAAGGGAACACGCACTTGGCCTAGACAGCAAACACGTAGTTAAAATATGTCGAGGTTGACATGGATTGACACGATAATAAAAAATCATACTATGCTGGTATGCAATAGAACAATGTAGCATGAATATACACCATTGCCACTTAATTAGGCTGTGGCACATTTATTTTACGACGATGCCGCTGTTAGTGTTCGGCCATGATACTGTGCATACTGTAAAAGTGAAAAGAAAAGTAAAGGCGTCAAGGGAAAAAAAAGACATGTCACAATTTTTGGACCTCATTTTTTGCCAATTTTGAGTAAATAGGAGAATTACTACATGATTTTCCATCCTAATTATTATAGAACAAAGAGGACAAAATTAATTAAATTCAGGTTTATTTTATGGGGAAAAGATTGTATTCATGCATAACATCATTGTATTGATTTTAATGATGCAACCCCCAAATGTGACATGTCTTGTTTTTCCATTGACCCGTTCAAACGTTATTGTAACACCATGAAGTATAGTAAAGGTACATCTCTGCTGAAGAGGTTTTTGTTGTTTTTTTTTGTATTTTTTTTGTTTTGCTTTAGAGCTCACCACCTTCCAATCAGATAAGCTCATGCAAAGATGAAAGGCGCGCGCGCGGCGAGGAGTTCAGTACGACTGGCTCTGTGGCCTAGCGTTAAGACACTCGCTCAGAGATCGGGAGGTGCGTGGTTAGATCCCCGGCCGAGTCAAACCAAGGTCTTTGAAATTGGTATTAGCAGCTGATCCGGCTAGTGTCTGGCATGCATTATGCATTTAGTGTTAAGTCTGGTCGGCCCGGTGTCAGAATAATTTGACTTGATGGGGTGTACGCAAGCGCTCCTTACATCACAGTATGGCAGCACGCTTTCAATTGTCCCCAGCGCAGTCTCTGATATAACCTCGAAGTTGGCTGGGACGTTAAAAATTCAAACAACCAAACAACTGATTCAATACGACTAGTATTTTAGCCCTTAAGACGAAACTCTCTTACTTCCTTCTCTCAAAATGACGGTGACAGAAAGACTGGATTGGACGTCGGATTTTGAAATCCTAACTTGAAAAACAACAACTATTTTTAAGTAGATAGACGGGTACCTTAGAATTCTGAACATTTTAAATCATTGTCAGCCCTACCATCTTTGCACAACCTTTTTTTTTTTTTCAAATCATGCAACTTCTTATGTTTAGAACAAATTACCTTTTTAAAGATATTTTACGTTTGAGGGTGTGGAAATCAGGACATCCTAATCCTTTGGGTTGGTTGCAATAAGGGTACTTGTAAAGTATCAAAGTAACACAAAACGTCCGATAAATTATCAATCACTTGCTATTCGCGAAACAAGATTTCACCGAACTGCCGATATTCATGCAATACTATCAGCACGCGAAGTAAGAGTTGATAGCCGGTATATATGGTCAGAATTTCTGTAACAGCTGTACCGGTTCAGCCTTTTTTATAGCGGTTGTTGTAATATTGAGACGGTTTCTCTAAGAATTACACAATCATTACCAAGCTTTCAGTTTCCAATGATAATTTAATAGGCCAATAATTATGCCACTTGACATAGGATCACGTACCCTGTGAGCTGCACCTGGGGTTTCATATTCACCATTTTTAACGCAACCCGCATAAGTACCGTACCAGTACCAGTTTAATCGCATAAAAAATTAAAACGCCCTTTGCATTTCGCACTAAAGATTCTCTTCAACAAGTGTAAACATGTGTACACTTGAATTCCGTTCATAAGATTCATCCCATCAAACACCTTAATGAGCTAAACATGCAAGAGATTAAAAAAAATTATATATATATAAGTAATTGTGCATTAACACAATAATAAAGTGCTCAACAATGTTGGAGCATGTTAGTAGTTATGATCTACCTTCCCATGTCAAGAGCCTAAACACAATGTTTCCTGGATGACTCCATTCCTCAGTAGGCAAATGCCTCACAAAATGTATTGTTTACCAGGCCACAGTGACGCAGCCAGCAACAAACAAAATAGATACCTATGTAGGGCTCACTGATAAAAGCTTCAAGACGAGGTATAACCTCCATAAATCATCATTTAAACTGGAACACAAAAAATCTTCAACTAAGCTCAGCGAGTTCATCTGGAAACTAATATCTAGCAACACCTACCACAAAATTGAATGGCAAATTTTGAAAAAACAAAAATCTTATACATCCGACATGAAATATTGCACACTATGCCTACAAGAAAAATTCGAAATACTGAAGAACGCACCAACGCTCAATCACCGAAAGGAACTTTTCACCTTCTGCGTACACAAGAAACGTCACCTCCTTAGTAACTTTACAGCACTTCCCTTATGACGCCTACTGAGGAATGGAGTCATCCAGGAAACATTGTGTTTAGGCTCTTGACATGGGAAGGTAGATCATAACTATATATATACATATATATATATATATATATATATATATATATATACATATACATATACATATAATTGCAAGCCTCGAGCATCAATCATCTGCTTTGATTCAAGCTGTTTGGCTACTTAGTTTGTAACAAAACGTTCACGGCGTATTAAATTAAGTCTACTCAATTTAATTCTTTGAAGGCTAGCGTCTGGCGGACGGTGTCTCAACGGAACCATCATGCCTAAATATGAAATAGAAAACAAAGTGTTCTTCATAACTGGAGGAGCGCAAGGATTTGGGAAAGAGATAGCAAAAGGCGTGCTTTCAAAAGGAGCCAAGGTAAGGAGAACAAACAGCTCTTTGGTAAACACACAAAAATACGGTTAAATGATTGAAAGATTTTAAAGGTATGAAATTAGCAATGGAGAGAAGTAGGCTTTTAAGTGGAAATGTTCGAAACGTCTGTCCTTAGTATGATTCTAACCTTCGACTTTGAGTGCTTCGGAACCCACCGCCTTGCCATTTAGAGAAACATAGCTTATACCATGTCGCCACTACGCTCCTTGAAGAGTTAAGTACCACAACATTAGCAGCAAAAACAACGCTAATAGCAACAACAGTCATACAATAAATACTACTGAATTTTTTCATAATAAGAAGAATCATAATAACCGTATTAAGGAAAAACCAATATCTTAACTTTGTGTATACAATATGACCCCATAAATTTTGTAGCCTTTACCTGTGTCGTGTAAGGGCCTTAAGCTTGAAAGTGTCAACATAGATTACAAGACGAACAAAAAACTAGGCCACTGGTTAAGAAAATTTAAAACAAATAAAAACGATCTCATACCCTATAAACTTAAGTCATGTTTTCCTCTGATAAAGTAAAAATTCAAAAATTGTATTAAAAATTCCGTATTCATGGTTACCAGAAATATGACCGCGTTTGTGCTGGTTTAAGTTGCCTCCTTTTCTATTTTTCCCATACATTGTACCAATTTTCTGAATCAACTTGTTTTTTTGAAAGTGTGTCTTTTCTGTCTAAATTGTCTTTGTCGCCCCACCCTCCCCCCGAAAAAGGTCAATCTAGTTGTTAAATAGAGGACTCTTAAAACAAACACAGGTCCGAATAATGGCTTGCAACACGGATGAATGTATTCGATTTCACAAATTAAACATTTTTACAATGTATTCTTTATTTACTCTCCTAAACATTGGACCTTTTTTTTAATTATCAATATTTTGATAAAAACATTAACCGAGGCAAATGAGTGGGAAGCTGGAAATTGGAAGTTGGGAAAGCGACATTTAAAGGTCTTTCTTCGTCACTTTATCTATATTTTAGGACGATAATATATTAAAATTTGTCCTCAAAACATGGATAACATGACAAGAATGTCCGAAGTTTAGGATTCCAGAGAAGTACATTTTTAAAAATAGCAACGCTTTAGAATGTGAAAATTGCGACAACCGACTCATTCACCCGTGTTGCGAGATGTATCGCATTTCGTCATTAAATTTCTTTTTGCTGCTTTTCATGCTCTGGTTGGATTAAAAAAGAACAGTAAAAATAGACCCCCTAACAATAGATCTTGAGGGTTTACAGTAAACTGAAACTGTTCTGTTTAATGAAGAAAGATATAGGAAGTTAACGGCATTTATGTTATGATTATAAGAGGTTAGAAGCATAGTACAAAACATAAAAACCTTTGCAATACCGGTACCGGGGTTTTATTTAAACCCAACAAAAAGTAGGCTCGCTTTCATAACCTAATACAGTAAAAAAGAGAAATCACGAGTCACCCACTACATAATGTATTTTTGGCACACATATAACTATATTACGTCGGAAGTATTACTTTGTTAATTTCATTGCTTTTTCAGATAAACTTCTTTAATAAAAACGTAACTGATCGATTAGATTTCAGATTTTCTAAATGTTTATAATGATACTTAAATATACGATGTTGCCCGACACAAAGGTCTCAACCGTAGGCCTAAATTATAAGGACACGTTTCACACTGTTTAATCCATAAGCTCTCAAATCTACTAGCGGTAAGACACTCTCTCAGATATTGGGAGGTATGGGTTCGATCCCCGGCCGAGTCAAACCAAGGGCTTTCAAATTGGTATTAACAGCTGATCTGCCTTGTGTCTGGCATTATGGATTTTAGTGCTAAGTCCGGTCGGCCCGGTATCAGGATAATGTGACTGGGTGCGCTTTCAGTAGTCCCAAGCGTCGTCTCTGATATAACCTTGTAGTTGTCAATTACCGATACAACTTACAAAATCAACCGCACAAAACGGCAGTTTCACCCACAAATTTTATATAAGGAGGTAAAGAAAATAAGTTCGTGCTGAGGTTACAAAACACGCCTGCCAAATTTAAATACTTTATTTCGTATAGCCCAAAGAGCTGTGTTAATCTCAATGTGCTATGAAAAACTGTGGCATATGCAAATTTATCGTATTTAGGGAAAATCAAACTGAAAGGCTATTGAATATGCAACGACAGCTACAACAAAAAGAAAAATACTTTTCTTTTTTAATTTTTATTTAATATATTGGACTAGACTTTTTTTCCCTCACCAGGTGTTTTTTGTGGATATATTGAGAGAGAAAGGAAATGAAACACTTCGTGAATTGGCGCATCAGTTCAGCTCAAGCCATGTTGCATTTACTGCAGCGGACATTGTTAACACAGAGGCGTTTGAATGTAAGCATTGTGTACTATTTCTAATTAGATGTACCGACCAAGTGCTTGCATTTCTCTATCGGAAAAAATGTACGTATTCCAGAAGTTATAGGTAAAGGATGATAGTCTGTATGAGCCGTCACAATCGGCTACATGTACATGGGCACGTGCGCGCTCTCTCTCTCTCTCTCTCTCTCTGTCTCTCTCTCTTTCTCTCGCTCTCCCTCTACCTCTCTCTATCCGTGTGCTTGTTGCCTTTTAATTGCCTGTCTTTCTCTTTCTGTTTCTCCTCTTCTTTTCCGTGTCTTCGCTTCTCTCCATCATTGTTTTTTTTCTGCCTCAAATACTTCACGTTCAAAAGTCACTAAAACATGTATTGTTAAGCCCAGCGGAAAATTACTTTTTCACATTACTTTCTCCGCTCCTTAATCCAGATGCTTTCACAGAAGCCATCCGGGTGTTTGGCCAAGTCGACGTCTTGCTAAACAACGCAGCTATAGCTGATGAGACCAACATGAGCAGAATGATTGAAACCAACTTCGTACGTACCTAGATAGTTGAGCTGAGAAACAATCCTTCAAAGAAACACTCTGTTCTTCCTGAAAATACTCTCATGAAATTCAAAGACAGTTTGTACTCAGAAAACAATTTTAAAGGTAAAAAAGAGAACAAAACATTTTAGGTTGCAAAACGTAGTACACTTTTCTTTTAAGCTGAAGGCCGAAACAACTTTTTAGTTTATTTTAGTTTATTAAGCGTAAATAAATCAAACCCACCGATAGAGTAAATATTTATGGCAAAAAATAGTTTTATACATCTTTAATAGCGAAGTAGAAGTTTGGGCACAAATAAACACATTCTGAATTAAAAGTGATATTAAAGAAAAAGAAAAGAAATACCACATATTAAAGTTATCAATTTTTTTAAAGATTGATAGAATAAATAGCTCAGGTCTCTTCATTCATGTTGGGTAGGTATTTTAACATGTTTTCTATTCTCAACGTGAATTGGCACATCAGTTCAGCTCAAGCCATGTTGCATTTACTGCAGCGGACATTGTTAACACAGAGGCGTTTGAATGTAAGCATTGTGTACTATTTCTAATTAGATGTACCGACCAAGTGCTTGCATTTAACATGTTTTCTATTCTCAATGTTAACAATATTCATATAAAGGTGTTGGTTATATTGTTCTTATATCGGAGTCTTAAAAGTATAATGGGCAATATGAACAGATGCAAGATAAAGAGAGACCTATTTAGTAACACAATTCCATCAAAACAGGCCAGTATTGAAATAGATCACATAGAATTCTGGCATACTCTGTTAACACTAAAATTACCGGTCCTTATAAAGAATAAGATAAAGTCGACATATTTAAATAGAAGGGCTCTTTTATATGGAACAAAATTGGGAAAAAAGGAAAGCAGCGTATTTAAAACCTTCTTCTATACGCTGTTGGAAATAAGGAAGAAACCTTATTGAAAGCCTTCTTCTATATATTATTGATTTCATTTTTAATTTTAAAAACTTATGATGCTTTCATTGCGCCGTGGCTGTCTCCACTATTCATTCTGAGCTTTTGACACGGCACTGTCTATAATTCTAGGACATGATATGGCACACCGAATGCTAATAGTTGCATAAAAACCACAAGGCCACTCAAGCCAAACAAGCACATATTTTATTCACTGTGACTAATAATAAGTTGAGTTTAAAAAAAAAAATGAAAATTTATAATCCACCTATTTATTCGACATATTTTCCGCAATATAGAAGCGAGATTTCTGATACTTAGAAACTTATGATTAAGTTCTGACTTTTTCCTGGCCTTTCTTAGCTTCCTCCAAGAGGATGAAGGTTGTAGAAAATCAGAAATTATGTATTATAAGTTTGCTTGTTTTTTCATATCAAGACAGCTGTTATTCACGGTTCACAAGTGGCCTCAAATTACATGAGGAAGGACAAGGGTGGAAAGGGAGGCAGAATCATAGCAATGTCATCTATAGCGGGTACGTTGAAAAAAAAAACATGTTTTTACCGCACACCATTGTATGGGACTGTTCTATGAACTTTTAAAAATTCTTTTACAGTAGTTCCCGTTGGACAATAGTGAGTTTTTAGGCTTCGATTTAGCATTGAAGTTATTTGAATAAACTACCTCGCTAACAGAAGAGTTCGCTGATGAGCCCAACTTCTGAATTTTACACTCAAAAAGGATTAGTACTGAAACATTCCCATATATATGAAATAGTCATTTGATCAATTACAACTGAAGGGTCTTTAGTTTTGGAAAGGTTTGGTGACAAAACAAGGCGAGTGACGCGTTTCACAGAAACTAAATTAGGCCGGCGCCTCGTGAATGCTTTTCGATGCCAGATCTTCAAACATGAAGTTCGCCCTAAACCTTAAACGATTGCCATGAAATAAAGAGACAAGACGCCTTAGCTCACGAGATATTGAGATGGTTTAACATGGGTTCAATTTTTCACCTTTTACTTTCGCCGCCTAAGCTTAGCCATTGTTATCTAATCAGTAACTTTATCGGGTTGGCGCTGAGAAGCGTATTAAAACTTGCTACTGAGGATCGAAACAGAGACGTAGAGAATGGTGCTCTACCGCCCTACCGTTCGAACAATCCCTCATCCTTGTCTATCTATATCTTTTACTACAAAATAAATGTTCGTAAAACTCAAAGTAATATGTCCCTAACTGGCATAATGGTGAAGGCTCAAATTAGTTTCTACATTCAGGCTTGTTGTTCTCTAAAAAATCACAGTATTACAATGACTTTTGTTTACTGAAGTCTTTATTAGTCACGTACGAGTTGTAGGTTAAGTCGTTGACTTCCACATAATTTTTTATGCTCGTTCTTAATTTCCAATGACTTAATTATAAGCCATCATCAACATAACTCATACAGAAGGCAATGGACATCATTGTTACATTAGATTACGTTGGCTGTAGCTCTAATTCAACTGAAATCTGCACACTGTAAAGTGAATAAAATTTAACTCCCAAAATACTGTGCAAATGTATGAAATAATCATGCTTTTTTCGGTTTCTTGCTCTCCCATTTACACCAGGTCTAGGTTATTATTACCAACTACCAGTCTACAACGCTGCTAAGCATGGCATAAGGGTGTACTCGAAAGCTTCCTCAGTAAGTTCTGATAGATCAAGTTTGTTATAGTAAGACCAAGCTTTACAAGCAATAGTGGTTTAAAATATCGCGAATAGCAACACTGATTTTTTTTGGCATTCCTAAATGTCTCTCTTCTTTATGGGTATTATTACACTTTGGGATACCGGGATATCTGAATTAAAATCTGAGATAATTTATGTTTTCCTATAAGCTGCAAGGTAGAAAAACAAGAAATGGAAAAAAGGCCCGTAACCTTTAGGCAAATGTGTTTATTTAAATGACAATAGTTAAAAAAAAATAAACAACAAATATTTAATGATCAAAGTTTTAACCATGAGCTTAAATGGTACAGAAATGGTTCACTAAGACTAAAAACTTTAAAACTGACAGAGGACGTCTAAGCTACCTTTAAAAGACTATACTTCAGATTTATCTCTGGCAAGTTTGACTTGATTTTCCTAGGCTAGTGCACATTTAGGAGTTATCTAATAATGCCAATGAAGAATAATTATGATTACGGTTTCTTTTGTGGGAAGAAAACCATCATGTGGGTCACATAACGAAAAGCTTGCTGTTCTTTGAAAGTCTTGGTACGATACACAGCCTGGCTTGTAAAACTGAAGAGAAGTTATGCCATCTTCAGGTGTACACTGGGAGTAGATGTAAATGACATGATGGGTTCATGAAGTGTACATAAAAATGAGCGACATAAATCTTGATGCTGTAAAAAAAAAGCACACAACAGTAGGCAAGAAACAATGGTAGGTGAACTCGAACGGCCGTTGTCAAGAGAACAAGCCATGTATATTTAAAATTTGTTTTGCAGCAAAATCCATCCAACAAAGATAGAGGGCTTGAGTTTGCATGTTTCCACCCAGACGCGTCTAATATCGGTATCTTCCCTACCATTGATAATGGCCAAAGAGGAATTCGTGATGCTGCCGAGATTCTCGAGTCCTATCGCGATAACTTCGTCCCGTAAGTCTAACACCATGTTTCTTTAAGTAAAACTAATTGTATTGTATTTATGTTTTTGAAGCGACCTAGAACAAATCATAACTATAAGTCGAAGTATGAACATAAATAGGCTTTTTGGCTATAGAAAATTATAAATTGTTTTAGTCGCTTTCGTTAAAAGATCTTCTACCATCATTAAACTTTCATTGAATGTAAAAAGAGAAAATTAATATTTCTTCAGCTTTTTTTTCTGGGGTTGGTAAAGTTTTTATTCGGTGCACAAATTACAGCTATTAATTATAAGCGACAATGTTGTTAAAAAAATTTTAGAAACTACAGTGGTTGATCGAACATTTTGTTCAATTCTAGAAAGTATTATGATACCGCCCACTTTTTTCATAGTCATAATAAAAACAAAAGGTTCTTTCATGAAACTTAAATTATGGTTGAAATTTGAGTCAACATCCTTATGTATCCAATAGGACTAATGTGAAGTTTTGCAAAATGATACAAATTCGTAACACGCGTCTTCAAGTATGAATTTAAATGCAATGCAGATAAATTATTACTGCAGCTAATAATTGGGTTGATTAAAACGAATTCAGGGTAAATAGCTCTTCACACAGCCACCTTCCCTTGATTTTTTTTCTTGCATAATCAATTTTGAAACGGTGTATAAGAACAACGTCAATTTGTTTACTATAAGTAGGAAAAAGTAAAACGGGACTCTTATGATACTAGAAATCATTTAAGTTTTTAAAAAAAAATTAAATATAAATAGCTAAAGTTTAAAATGCCTCGCGTTTATGTCGAAATGAGCATTTATATAACCAGCCATACTCTTGACTCATTATTTTGTTTTCTCTTTTCAAACAGGATAGAGGATGTTGTTGAAGCTTTTATAGAGCTGGCAAGCTTGGAACACATGAACGGCGCTGATCTTTTTGTAGGAAAAAACAAGAGAACCTATATGGAGGTAGAGGGGCGAGAGGTCGGTGACAAGTACCCTGCGGAAAGCTAAAAAAAATATTCAGTTTCTGCAGTGACTTTAAAGTCTGGTGCATGCACGCACTTCATTTCTGTAGAATAAAAAAAAGGATTTTACGATTTAAAACTTTTTTAATGAAAGATGAAAACTTGTTATTTGAGGCAGCCAAAAATGCCCAAGGTATGAATTATCAAAACTTAGACTTGATCTAAAGCTATGGGTATCTGCCATTCAAGATGAATAAAACATAACTTCTATTTCTAATTTCGTATAGTTATGTCGTTACAAAGTTCTTGAAATCGGTTCCTTGTACATGTATAATAAACTTGCAAGTAAAAAAGCTTGAACAACGAATACGCCTGGGTGATTTGAGCATAATTACGCTTCTTGTCTCTATACTCGGTTGTACATGTACCTAGCAGCTCTAGTACTTTGATGATAGTTTTGATACATAAAACAAAAAGAAATGATATTTGATCCAGAGAAAAGTTGATGGCTCTAATGAGACTTAATTATTTGTTTATCTTTGTTTTGCTGAAGTTGGCATAAATCATACAAACCTGGTAAATTTTCCACTAAACTGGCAGTCTATGCATTGCAAGAGCAAAACATTTCCTTTTTTTTACTTCATAACCCGGTACGAGCAAATCAAGTTAGGTTGTACTTTGTGTCTAGATAATAAAACTATGCATCGCCAATGTTGCCTTCCCTTTTTTCTGTATCTTTTAAAATTGTTTCCTTAATTTTGCTATTTTTTATACTCAAACTGGAAACAAACTATAAAAAATATCTATGAATTCTTGTACAAAATTTGCAAGTCAAGTAATGGACATCAACAGTAATGGAACCGGCTCTCAGCAATAACATTAAAAGGAACAAACACATAACAATAACGACAATAACTAAACACACTATTATTGTGGGCTAAAATGTTACGCCCAGCCAAAAAATTTACATTTGTACGCCACAGTCTAAAACATCTTGAAAGACAGAAAATCAAGCTGAAACACAACAGGAGAAACATTTAAAATTGCAATAATTTTGTTGTAGTTTTTAAACTGTAGCACATTATTGTAGCTACCCTCGTTAAAAAAATTTGAAGCAAGAAAAGCGACAGTTCAGCATAATTTTATCGCAAACTGTTATACACACATTTTATCCCTTAATAAAAATAATGTGACGTCCCCTAAAATTAAAAAAAAATCTTAAAATATTTTTGTAGTGTGATTTTTCTTCATTGCCGTAAGAATTATTTTGGGGCGGACCTTGGTAATCCAGCGCTTTAACAAAGTTTTTCTTTGCGTATCTGTTGGGAGGGCCACTGCGATCGATTTGCATTAACAATTTAGAAACATTTTTAAAAAGAAGGCGAAGCCATTTCTAAAACCACTAGTGCAGTTCTCAATGAGTCTCATTCTTAGAAACATCAATTAGTTAAGCAATTGTTTTACAAAAGCTTTAAAACATGATTCACTTTAGAAGAAATCAAATAGACTTATCTAGCTTTAACATTAAAACTGTTCTGTACTACTTTACTAGCTTTCTCTCATGAATGTAGGTTTTGGAGTGGGCATTAACCAAGTACATGAACCGAACCCATTAAAAAAACATATAAAATTACAAGCTGTTTATCTTTTCTTTCAAACTCATGGCGCTGTGTGTAAATGAAAACGACATGGATTCCAAAAACAAGTATGTTTTGTGAGGAACATTAGGCTAAGTGGCGATACACCAGTTGAATTTCATTTATAGAGTAATGAAGGCGGGAGTGAAAAGAAAGAAAAAAAATTCAGCTATCATAAAAACAGACTTTTCCTTGTCCAACCTAGGAAAATACCCACCCGGTAACGTCATTTACCTTGTGACTGCTGGTCCCGTTTTTGTGAAAAAATTTCTATCATATTAAAACGTGTGCTAAAACGTTCAGGGTCTCACATAGCTCTGAAACCTTTTAGCGCTACGCAAATGTAACCGATCTTTTCGATAATGCCTTTGAAGACGATACGAAACTTTAAGTTTAACATTCTATTTTTTACTACTCAAGCTGATATTTGATACCTTTTCATCATAAAATGTAATACAAGTAAGAGCCATGGTCTACCAATTAGGTTTTGTAGTTTCGTATGTATGTGTGAAGAAAGACAGAGGAATGAAAAAAGACAGATAGAGATTAAAAGGTAGATAAATAGACATAGAGGGCGGAAGGACAGGGAGAAAGAGAGAGAGAGAGAGAGAGAGAGAGAGAGAGAGAGAGAGAGAAAGAGAGAAAGAGAAAGAGACGGTATAAAAAACAATAATCATCGTCTGCAGCAGATGTTTTACTTCGTATAATTAGGATGATTTGCTCCGCCCAGAATCATAACAATTTGATTAAACAACACTATAATATACTTGTAGTTAGAGGAACAGCTGTGAGTATTTTTAAATTTAGTGTCCCAAATTGCAACAAAATACTATATCGTTTTTACACCTAATGAGAGAAGATAGCATTTCCTAACACCGCTGTATTAAGGACCAAACAATGTTCATTTAAAAAAACATATTAGAAGCTTTTAAATGCTTACTTAAACATAAAGTTGGCTAATTAGACTGCATAAAGGGTTGGCCTCATTGATTGCAATATTGCGCTGTACAGTACAACCCTTGTTTTTTTCTTCTTTATTTTTTAGCCTGACTTAACGTTATAATCTAGGCCAGAGATGACCGTCAAAATTTAAAAGCGCTCGACAGCATAAATTACAACTAATAAACCAGTAGTACCTGCAGTAGACCTACTGGCCTAGATCTGGTTATCAAATGAGATACCTGTTAAAGCTTAACGTGTTGATTATCAAACCTTTTTTTTAACAAAGCACTTTGACCTTATCAGAAAGGAATTTACACCACCAGGCTTAATCTTATGTTGTATCACTGCAACTGCACACCGATAACGAAATTTATATACATGATTATTAGTTTTGTGCAGGCATTACGACAATTATAGAAAGTATTACACATGATAAAATGGCCGCGTATGATCTAACTGGGAAAGTGTTTTTCGTCACCGGAGGAGCTGGTGATATCGGCAGAAGCATTATTGAAGCCGTTTTGGCTAAAAAATCCAAGGTAGGTATTTTTTTTTATTGAATTACTCCATTAACTGTGTTTCTTCATACAAACCTCGTTCATTTGCAGACTGCATTATATGCAGAAAATCACATTTAGAAACAACGAAAATCCGAGAAAAAGTCCAAGAAGCGAATACAATTTATAGGAGAGAGAGGTAACTGCAGCCACCGGGCGCTGAGCCCAACTCACAAAAGCACAATATATAAAGAAAACGTTACAGTGAGAGAGACAGAGAGGGAGGGAGAGAGAGACAGACAGACAGACAGAGACAGTTAAGACCATTTCTTTTCTTGCGGCACAAGACAAAAAAGAGTGTTTTATGACTTACAGACGCTTTGAGGTTTTAGGTCACATTACAGGTGCAAGAAAGGAAAAAAAAAACGAAAAATGAAATGTTATCTTAGTTCCGTTGTAAATTAAAACATCAACGGAATTGTTTTTACTCGGCCGATTTATCATAATTGGTCGTTACAGTGCATCCTAATATTGTAATCTACGGAACACACTTTTGAGTCAGAGACAATGCTTAAGCTAGAATTCTGAAACACATCATTTCAATAAATGGATCAATTAATTCCTCACTTTAACTAACCAGTTCCGTTTGCTTTTTTTTCTTTAGTGTTTTCCTTTTCCACTTGGCTTGCACCGTGGGTAGATCACGTAGAAAGTCTTTCTGAAATTTGAGCTCATTCCAATGAAGATGAAAAAATTTACAGAGGCATTAATAAAGTCTAAAACCCAAAAAAGGATCGACATGACAATCCATAGGTTGTGGTATTTTCTATAGGTAAAGAACTCTGGTTCAAAAAACGATGCCACATACTTGCACAGTCTTGGGAAAAAATCCATAAGGTACACGAAGATTACCACCAGAAGCATCTTGGTGACCTTGACCTCCCGCGAGGTCAAATTGGTAGACACCCGGCCATTAACTCCATCAGTAGGTGTTATAGAAGTTTTAGCGTTCTCTCCCCTGTCCAAGTTCTCAACTGATTTCTTCAGGTGAAACACAATTATTGCAGACGTAGAGATCATTATAGTGCAGAAAATCGCCGGGTAGAAAATGCCGAGAAATTTGTACATATTTGGGATAAATTGTCCACGAGCGTAGTAAAGATCGTTCAGCGCAACACGAGGAACAGTCAAGTTATTAATTGGGTTATATGTGTACTCGACTGTATAGATAAAGAACATAGGAGAGAAAGAACCAAGCACTATGACAGACAATACGGTCATGAAGCCCGCTGTAAGTTGAGGAGTGATTAGAGATTTTACCTTGAATGGTATACTGACGCATAAACAGCGCTCTATTGAAACGTAAGTTGCCATGGCATAAGACACGTACCCTGCAAATATCGGCAGGTAAACCAAATATACCCAGGTCATCAACTTCCAGTTATCACTCCAGTCAGGGTTTATCAAGCCCAGAAGTTTGTCAATACGGTAGAGAACTGCGGCCATGCATTTGATCTGGTCCCAGACGGCGATGGAGAAGAGAGACACGTTCACACTGTCTCTGAAGCCCTGGTGTAAAAATACAATCACAGTGAGGCTGTTGGTAACCACTCCTAAAGAAGAGAGGAAAAGCACCGTCCAGTAGCCAACAAATGACTCCAACGCTAGTTTTATACTGTCACTCACTAACCTGGCGCGCTCCGGTTCCAATGAGAACTCAGCTGATATTAATGTCACATTCATCTCACAGTGCTGTTGAATATGGAACTTTCAGAGAAACAAAGTAATCTGTTCTAGAAGGAAAGAATCAAAAGTAGTGTATATGGTTCTTATAAAGTTTATGATCTTCAGGTAATTCAATAAATTCTATCCAAAAAGAGACGATGAATTTAAAATAGACCAAAAAATGTTCTTTATGTCCAATCATACATGCTAAGCGAATACCTAGATATGTATGTTCACCATTGGTTTACACATGACCTATCACCCACTCACCCTTTTTATTTTCCTGGGCAAAAAAATATCATGAATTAACTCTTTATTTTAGTAAATGAGTGTTTTTGTAATATTTCGCACCATCATTCTTCGCAATGCACTTTCTACTCTGTGTCTCTTCTGTTACATCATCAACACACAATGCCTTTAATACCGCAGTAAGTTTATACCCGGGCGACAATGTAAAATAATTATACGTTGAAAAACAGATAGCCGACCGGGCGTCAGCGGACTTTGAGTGTGATCAGAGGCTTTTATTTATCTATCTCTTTTTTCTATTTTCTTTTTTTTTCTTTTTCTTTTTTTTTTTTTTTTTTTTTTTT
>BMAT01012519.1:59083-71944 GCA_019649035.1 Elysia marginata
CTCTCTCTCTCTCTCTCTCTCTGTTTTTTTAAAGGTTAGACGAAAATTTCTCCTGACAATAGTTTTGCCATTTTAGGGGACTCTTACAAATTTTCTTGTATGGCAATTCGTGAAAACCTCTAAATAGAGGAACTTCGTTATTGTTACAGATAATGGCATGCTTTTTAATACTTAGGAGTAAAAGAGAAAATAACAAGGGGATGTCCCAGGTGGTTCCAATCAATATTGTGTTGAGAGGTACTGAGTTCACCATAAAGCCACCGCCTTCGAATGTCTAGGTCGGTTTCATTAAACAGTCAGTGACTCAATACACGTTACCTCCACAGGAAGGAAATGTTTTTGTCCAAAGAGATATTTTGCTTATATGGAAAATAAATAGTCCTTTAGGTGCTTGTGTCAAACAATTCAGGTGGTTCTCACGAAAAGCTTTGGTGTCCGTAAAGTCTTTTCTTTCTGATATTCTCGGCTGGCTGTAGTTGAAACATTGTTGTTTCCCACGCCAATATCAGGATGGCCATGGTCATGGTTACTATGATTATTATTGTAACTGACGCCTAGGAAACATTTTCTGAAGTTCTGGTTGGAAACTTCGTCAACAAGGTAACCGTCTCAGCACGGACGGCCTCGCCATTGTGACCTGCTGCGGAATTCTTTCCACCGTACTCTCTGCAACCAAAAGATGCATTAGGATGTCGACGTTGTTTCTCCCCTCTTTCATGTTGGCGATCACTTTGTTCTGCAGTGAAAGAAGGCAGATCCGAAAGGACAGTGACTCCGCTGTCTTTCATCTCCCCAGCCGGGTGCAACCTATCTTTCTTCACATCTGAAGAGTTCCAAACTTGTCCACGCTTCTCGTTTATCCCTCTCTTAGCCTTGACATTGGAGAATTCTGGAGAGCTGTGCGTCCTGCCGCCATGGGTGAACGTTGCCTTCGTCTTCCCGTTGAACTTCCATTCTCCATTAGCGTTGCCGTACTTACCTTCCGTACCTTGGAGGCGCGTGAGGCTGTAGGAAGCGGCGTCGTGGACGTGGCCGTCACCAAGACGTCGTTTTACAGCCGCGGCGCGGTATTTAAGACGGTGGCGGCCGCAACGTTGTCCAGCGCCGCAACAGCTCGACAGGAGGTTTTCAAGGTCAGCCTGTGAACAAAGACAAAATACAGTCTTCATAAATCTCTAAGTGGTTAGGACCTTTTGGTGCAATGCATCATAGACCGTGATATAGCAGGTTCAGCATGAAAGAGTTGACAAAACCTTTATTGCATTGAACAGGATTATTATGAGACTATACATTAGCAGTAAAATGAGTGCTTTTTAGAGTATTTATCAACGCAGTTTGAAATTTTCAGCCCTGATTGAAGCTTTTATGTAGTAAAAATTCAATCTAACCTGTGACTACAGTATCGAATATCTTTAACCGTTTCCTGTTCTTAAAAATTTCAATCTTGCTGAAGACTACGCATGAAAAAACTGACTTCATTACATTTGGGAGCAAAAGATGGTATTTTTTTTTACTATAGGTTATAGAAAATTGATTTCGATACAGCACAGTTTTGCTTCAAATTATGCTGAGTAAAAAGAGATGAATTTATGTTAAAATTTTTGGAGTCGTATGGTGCTTTCATCTGATTTTTGTTTTGTATCGCTATCAGTGTGCTCTGATATTTTTTTCTGTTTTGCTCTTATTATTACAAGTTAAAGCTTAAAACGTGTGGCAGCTAAGGGTGGTAAGTCAGGCGTATCCAGATAGATTTTTATTGTTAGAACCCTTGACACATAAAATAACTTAATGTATTTCATGATCCTTTTTTCATCCTTAAAAATGAAATTGTCATGTTGAGATTGAGAATACTTAAGGTTTATACTTTTCACGATATCATGGACAAAAAGTGTTATGAATATTAGGTGATTGGAATAAGTTATTTAGTCCAACTTTTGGCTGACTGCTTATAGCTTACTCACAAACTGTAAATAAAGCTAAAAGGCAAGAGTGAAAATGCCTATAATTTACATACTTCGTGATAATGGATTAGTTATTTGACAGAATTAGTAAATGAGGTTTTCGTGTAAAATGAGACAAAGTATTTATGCGCATTTTTGCCGCTAAATAGTGTGGCTTATCACACAGAGCGGCAAACTAAGATTCGTTTCAATCAGGCATGGAAGCAAGTAATAATATTCGTAAACAGCTAATTCATCTTTGATGATCAGCTAATAAATTTGTCTTATGACATAGCAATGTCCCACCCTACCTTGCAATCATACAATAGAGGCCATCGACCAGCTAATCCAAATCGTAAAGAAACTGATCCATGAAGTTTTTATTGATGTATATCTTATATGTTTTTCAAACAGGTGGTAATTGGGACATTGTATGACTCACACCGACAACGCATTTTGCTGTGGTAGGCCAGTGGAACAGAAATTTAGTGCTAAATATAATCAAATTGCTTAAACGATTTTCTGATACTTTAGACGAGCTAAAGACTGATTGATGGATTTACTGCCCAACGCAGCTTGAATGCCGTGTATTTTCCAACAACTCTAATTTAGGCTTCCATGCTTTGACAAAGTCCTTGCCCCATCTGAATGGGAAAGCATGAAAGCTTACTTTTCCTCTCAAATTCTTGTCATTGTCTCTGTTGTTGCAGTCATAGGCTGCACAAATTTTACCACCGCCTGGCATGATAAATAGATCTCGAACTTTTCGAAGTATGACGCTTGTAAACTCGAAATACACTAACAGTAGAGGGCTGGAGGCTTGGCAGGGTATCACGTGACCCAAACATCCGGTGAACCAAGGCAATTCGGTTATTAGCAGGGCAAACATCTCATGTATCTCCCTTCGACTATTTAGATCTTGCAAGCCTCATGTTGTCACACTCAAGGCAAGAGGCAGACTTATATTTTTCACGCTCTCAAAGAAAATGTGTATTCAAGTAAACATTTTTATACTTCCCGAAAGAAAATGGATACGTATATAAACCAAAGGTATCTGAAACACGAATTGCCTCACTCTTAGTTGGTTATGACCATGAAAATATAGTTTCATTTTTTCCATGGGTGGTCTTTATTGGTTAGAAATATAACAAACTACTATGAAATGGCTGCAAGTGTTTTTTTGTCAATAAAAATGATTCTAATGATTATCTCTTGTGGATTACAAACGCTTGACGTGCACAAACTTCGCTTCCCAGCGTCTTGTCAATCGAATAACTATATAGCTTTTGTAGTTTTGCTATTGAAATTCTTAAGAAACAGGATCGATAACCAGGGTCTTTACTCAACCCCTCTCAGTGACTTGCTAACTTTAAATGGGAGATCCGAATCGCACATATGCCAGCCGTAATATCCGGTTGCGTATCAACACTCTGTCATAGAAAACAATTAAAATGGACAAAATACAAAATTTTAGTAAGCTATGCTTCTTACAAAAAACAAACTTTATTAGGTTTTTGTAGTCCTAAAACATACCCTAAAGTTCTCATTCATGAAGCCGTAGACCACAGGATTGACAAAACTGTTAGCCATCGAGAGCCAATGGACGCCGAAGTAAACGTTGTTGGCAGCTGTCCCAAAAAAGGTGTGGTTGAAGGTGATGATGATGATAAATATGTGCAGAGGTAGCCAGCAAACTCCAAACAGCAACACGATTGTGGCCAGCATCTTTACCACCTGATCGGGGAGAAATACAAAAGGTTTGGTATAATTCAGGGTGTAAGATAAGCAGACGGGAAATAAATACTAAAGTGGGGAGGGGAGGGGGAGAAATAGGTATACAAATTAGATAGGGACGGAAACAAGGGAAATAATCGATAGGTGTAAATGCGTAGAAAGATGAGAAAAAGAGAGGGAGAGGGAGAAAAAAAAAGAAAGACAGAGGTATAGTGAGAGAGAAAGAGAGAGGCAGAGAGAGAGAGAGGATTAAAGCATATAAGAGATTGTATAGAAAAGATAAAGATACCAATTAATAAAGATTTGAAAGGGGACACTAAAGGAAGCAAAAAGTTGAAAAGTCAGATTAATGTATCATTACAAGGAAAAAAGATTGGCGCATATATGTGTGAAGAGTTAAAACATATAAAGACAATTTCCAAAACGGATTACTTATTTTATCTCAGCCCCCCATGACTTTCTGAAAACTATAATGCAGATACAACTATACTGCAAAAAGTCACAGAGTCAAAGACTCCACATGTATTGGTATAGTTTCTACTATCTACTATCCGTAAGATGTGATTGTCACCAGATCGGACTGGTCGATTCGAACAAGGGCCGAGTTGAATTAAGCTAGAATGAGTAAACTGCTGAGCCAACCCAGCTGTTCGTATAAAGACTACAACTGTGTAACGAAGTAAGACATTGTTTTAGTCTAGTTCCTTAATCATGCCATGTATAGTGTAGACCTAGATTAAGGCTACGTCGTTAAAATCTAGAATGGTCGCCTATTATTAGTTTTGTAGATCCAGTCTTCTGGATTTATCTAGATTATTACCTTCCGGTTAATTTACATAATGTTTGATGACCGGCGACCCAAACAAACTTGGCTCGCGATTAGGTGTCGCTGCCGTATTAGGCCACGCCTTTCTCACCTTTCTTGTAAAGGGTCGAATTTTCTAGCAATTGTGTGCTATTTCTAGATGTGTGTTTTGCTTATAAATAGAGCTCGCGTGGATGATAAAAGAAAGAGAGACAGGAGGGAGACTTAGAGACGACGGAGAAGATAGAATACTGGATTAAGAGAGAGTGAGCAGTTTTGAGCAAAAGTTAGATCTAAGATTTGTTTATGCTGGATATTGGCAATTGCACTGTTGTTATTTTCGACTGCTGCTGGATGTGAATACTGTTTCGTGTTTATTTCTTCATTTTAAGTTGAATAAACTTATTTTCTACGTTCTTGACACGACTTTTCACGTTTTCAAGATTTAAAAAGAACTCACAAGTCTCGCATCAGGAGTTGTATTCGTTTACTCGATTATTATTTCTGGTGTTTGTGACAAACTGAATGTAGAAAAGGATTGTTGTTAGTGGTTTTATTTTTAAAAGTATACGTTGTATCCCCGTCTGACAACCAATGGAAAATGTTTTTAATTTGTCACCTGAAGGAAGGACAAAATTAAATCATGTTTATTGATTTAGTCAATTAGCTTCTATACTTTTATGTTTATCTTTATTTTGACATCTAATGAGTGAAACGCTTTATAATTTAATTTTCCTTGTTTTAATCGCTCTCTCTCTCTCTCTCTCTCTCTCTCTCTTTCTCCCTCTCTCTTTCTTTCTCTCTCTCTCTCTCTCTCTCTCTCTCTCAGAATATTGTCAAAATGCTGTTACAAAATACTTTACGATTTTTCAAACTTTTAAAATTTTCGTGGTTTAGGACATTGAAGCTTTTTCAATTAAAAACGCTCTGAGCTGAAAAATTTGCCAGGCAGACCGGAATAAACTCTTATCTTTAAAAGTTATCCACCCGTGTGAAGAGACAGTTATCAATGCGCAAACGCTTTCATGACATTTATCAAGTCAAAGTTAGCTAAATGTTACAATACAAAACAAAACAAGCAGGCTGTAGGATAACTGATAGACGGGACGCCACAAGATTCTCTAGGTTTGGAATTTCCTTAAATAAACTGAGCTAATATAATGCCATGTTTGGATGCCAAATCTCGTCCAATCCAGCTTTTTTATTCTCTTCCTCCATGACGCCGCAGCTTGGCAGCGTCTCGTTACGATGCTAAAGGGGACACAAACCTTCAATCGGGTCGCGTCCAAGATAGGCCACCGGGGCGACGAGTCTGTTATAATTACGGGCATTATCTTCGTTGGACAGCCTATCAGGGCTGGGGCTAGCAAAACTGAGAGACCCTGAGGGAACCTGAAGCACGAATGATTGTTAAGGACGCGCTTCAAATAAAACCCTTATCTTTACTGCTCAATCTTAATAACATCCCTTTGCAGAAAGAAAGATATATAGAGAAACATGAAGTAGCGATTCCATGAAACCTATACTACAGTACCCAAACACACAAACACGATACGCACACAAAATTATACAGTATATTTTGTCTGAATCTAGAGGTCTTTGGCTTTATTTGAGGCCAGACCTTCAAAAACAAGTTTTAAAAAAACGAAAACAGTCGTGTGTGTCTGTATTCTTTATATATTTCCTTTTATGTTTTTCTTTAGATCAGAAATGACAAGATAGAAATCGCTTTGCATTATGGCGTTATGGGCCGGAATTTCGAAATACCGCTATAAACAATTGGACATTGACATGCATATAAATCCGATGGTTTGCTTCGGTGCACGAGCCCGACTGCTTCGAACTTCTCGCCTGACTCACACACCGATACGAAGTGAAAGATCTTGTGAGATCTTTACGAAGTTAAAGATCTTGTGAGAACTAAAGGCACACGCTGCTTGAGCTGGTGGTCCTTGCTGCGTTCATAAGGAGTATCGGCTGGTAAACGCCTGGTTGGAAATCCCACGCAAACCGCTTAGAGCATCTGGGTTGATTAAGCGCGTCATTAATTCACTACTTCACTTTTATTATGGGTGCTGTTAACGAAGAAGATTGCCTTTTATTCTGGATGAGTTCTGTGATAGTCTATAGCAATGTGTAGCTTTTTCATCTTCGTTGATAGATCCATTGTCATTCTATCGGTGGAAAGCTCAGAGATTATTTTGCAGAGCCCTATACATTTTTTGCATTGCGTTTTCACTTATCAGCAAAAAAAAACGGAGATGATGTTCTTTTAATTCAACAAAGTGCTTAATCTCACTAAAATACTCTAGACATAGAATTACATAAAAAGGTACAGATGATCAATTATATTATATTTTATATGCCTTCTGAACGCACATAATGGGAAATAAATTAGCGGCGCATGACTCTAGGATCCTGACAAGATTTTCCATCGACAAGAAATGAGTGGTTATTTAACGCGACAAAATGACTGAAGACAAAAGGTCGATCTACCAAGTCAGAAAAAGAATCTCATGCCTCTTTGTCTAAAAGCCATGTTTGTACAACTAGTTTACGAGGAAATAAAAGGGCAATGGGTCCATGATAGTTGTGTTCGATTTCGTACTTACGGATATGTCACATTTTAGGTATTTGTGCTTACCATTTTTCAAGTGGTTGAGAAAATAATTATAAACACTTCTCTCCTTTGTTTCATTCTTGTCTCGTCAAGCATAGGCCTTTAAATGTTTATACTTGGTTTAAAAGGCAAATAGTCGTAAGTTTCAAATTCTTAGATGTTGGTAGGTTAAAAAAAAACCTGTTTTTTATCTTTTCACATACTAGTTGCTTGAATGAGTAACATTTTTTCGCATTGTACTTGTTTGTATTCTGTCGAAATGATTCGTAAGTCCGAATGGCTTAGTTTTGAGATATATGCTTTCAAAGTTTAGTACTAGTAGTAGGTGTTGAAAAACCTAATTTGTTTTATTTTAGGCATTGGGACTAGAACCATTTCGAAACAGTTTCCATATCTAAATTATGTTGAAATTTTCATGTTTTGTGTAAATATTACTTTTAATTACTATGGTTGCTAAGGTCTCTAAACCTTTAAAAGCGTCGAAACTTTAAATTCAATTTCTCACTTTTCTGAAATTTCAAAAGACCTTACCCTTGCGACTTCAAACGGTTATAACTTCAGACTGAAGCATGACAGAGATTTTCTATGTAATGTATTTGAAAGGGGAGAAAATGAAATTTCTTTGATATCAATATCTGACTACCTTCCAATTTCGACTTAAGACTCATTTGGATTGGTTGCAATACATTTGAACTTTGAATGGTTAAAAAAAGTTTTAAAAAATGTTTCGCGTTTATTTTTTTTTTTACTATTTTTCGAACTATTTATTAAGAGGAATGCGCTCGCTAACAATTGAGTGACTAGTATCAAGCTACGTCCACAATAGTTTTCTATTAAATGGTGTCTTTAACAATGGGCGAGGTTGAAGAAAGGACGGAAGTTCTGTGCGGCTTACCTTTATAAAATGGAAGAAAATATGACACGCTGAGCCTAATAATGATGCCCAAAAGATAGATCTAGGGCTAACCTAGAATCAAACTGTTTTCTAGTTCTAAACCTTGATCATGTAGATTAGTTTCTCGATTTCAGTATAATTTTAAGCATTTCATCTAGGTTCTAAACGTATGTAGAACATTGATACTACCTTTCACTGCATAATTTTACAAACGAATTTGAGAAGCGGACCAAATTATACCTTTTTTTGTGTGTTGTTCATCCAATATAATTGCGCCCACGAAGGCGATCTGACCTATTAAAGTCGAATTTTACACACCACGAAAATTGATTTGCAGCAGAACTGCGCGGTGCTAAAAATGTGAAGTCTTATATCCCACAGCTATGCACAAAAGGGTACTGATAGAACCGTGTCATTGTCAGGACGCGAAATAGTCAGCACAATAATATTATTGTATTTAAGTTTAATCTTCTCTTTGCTGAGGTTCAATAATTAATTTTCTCATTTTCTTTTGTTTCCTCATTTTTTCTAATTCATTTGTCTTACTATTCCATAAGGACATCTAAAAATTTTAATCGAGCCTATTTTTTAGAGGATCACATGTCATCGATCTTTCCCAAATTCCAAATGCAGTGGAAACCCTTAATTAAAATCCCCTCTATAAAGACCACCCAACTTATATGACTTTAAGTTTGAGGAAATCCGCGTATATGGCTGTAGTAAATCAACCCTTAAATTAGGCCCCCTCCCCCAAATCTTTTAAGAGCTGTTTTTACCTAATCTTTCCTAGTTCTCTATTCAGAGTTTTGACTGTTGCAAAATGGTACCCTCGATTACTTTATCTTTCTTGCTCACTGCTGCTTTCCTTTAATAATTAGGTACACAGTTACAATGAGTAACGAAGCCAAAACTTTCGAACGGGATTACTATAGAGTAATAAATATTAAAAAATCAATAAAATAAATAAAAAAAAAAGACTCCTCTTACCTTTGCGTGAAATGGAGTCATTCGATTTAACGATTTTTTCGGATTATCTTCAAGATAGTGATATAAGAGATTAGAACAGAAAAAGATCAGTCGCCATTGGTTTCCAAAAAAAATTGACAACAAGCTTTAAGGGCTGTATGAGCCATTCTCAGCTTTATGATTGGCTATTTCATTATCTACAGGAAAAAACCTAAAAAAAAATCAAGTTCACAAAAAACAAACTTTACATGAAAGAGTGAGCGATACCTGTCACTAATTAGATTAATGATGTGATGCGTTGCTTTATTCTTTATCGATTCTTATGCCTGAAAATTGGGCTCCGTGATAAACACTTTAGAACCTGGGCCGTGAGGGGGCACTATGCGGAGCAACTGTGTTGGTAGCATTCAATATTTAGATTTTGTTGGTAAGGTGGCTCTATGAATAAGGCCAATGGTCAAGCAAGATGGATGTGAGTGCTGTTAGCCGTGACAAGACTGGACAGGCTGTAGGGCAGCATCCGAATCGCTCACAGATGTATGGGAAAATAATATGAGCAGCCAGAGAGATAGAGCGAGAAATTAGAGGAGAGATAAAGAGAGATAGAGATAGATAAATAGAGGAAGACGAGACAGAGACCAGGATAGAGACAGAGAGAGAGAGATGCAGGCAGACAGGCAGAGAGAGAAAGAGACAGACAATGAGAGTGACAAAGACAGAGCAATTGAGAGAAATAAAAGAGAAAATGGACCAATTGATAGGTGGGCTATAAAATGAGACACAATTACATTAGTTAGATAAATAAGAGAAAGAAAGAGAGAGAGAGAGAGAGAGAGAGAGAGAGAGAGAGAGAGAGAGAGAGAGGGGGGGGGAGAGAGTGATAAATGCATTCATAGCCATATTAATGTAATGACAATAAAGAAGACACATCAAGGAGAGAGAGACAGACAGACAGAGAAAGATAGAAGATAAAAAGAACTGCTTTGGCCAAATGAAAAGCTGGAGAGGCTCGACAGAGAAAGAAAATGAAGTCAAAGAGGGAGGGAAAAGGGTTGATGGTTGGGATGGAAGAGAGAGTGGGCCTTTAAATGTTTTGAGACCAATGCTCTAATGCGATAGCTCGTTGTGTTATCTTAACTATTCTAAAGGGACATGAGCGAAACATAATATAAGAAAAGAACATGAGGAAGAAGAAAAAGAAGAGAGAATGCGTTTAAGAGAAAATAGCTGTGAGGCAATAAAAGATCACGAACCGTAAATCGATAAACTGATATTCATGATATTGAGGCTTGACATTATCTATAATCATAAACAGTAAACACACAGTTCGCATGAATGATGTTAACGATATCCAAACCAAGTTTATGAATGATTATTGCAGTGGGGAAGTTGTTTCCAATAATAGCTACGATCAGTCTAACATGATTTATTGGATACCCTGCAATCTGCACAGATTATAAATTCATTAGCTTAGTAATAGGGTTAGATAAGCCGACGTGCGTTGCATTGACTAGGATAAAAATTCATTTTATGAACATTTAATTTAAATAGGAATAGATTCAATTTATGACAAAAAAGTAGAACATACACGTTGCGTTTTGAAGATAACACGCGTAGTCGATTTAACAATAGAGACCTTTAGCACACGCACCGTGTCTCACTACGCGTACGTGAAAATCGGGAAAGCAGATTGAGAAACTATAAAAATAATGAAACCAGTTTCTAAAAAAAAGACCCACAGACGTTCTATTTTTAGAAACTGTTTTCATTATTTTATAGTTTCTCAATCTGCTTTCCCGATTTTCACGTACGCGTATTGAGACACGGTGTGTGTGCTAAAGGTCTCTAATAACTTTTATAATCTAGCATAAGGCCTAACTGTTTACTTACTGAAATAATACTATTCGTGTAAATATGATCTATAAAATCGTAAGAATCATCTTATTGTATCTTAAGTGCTCCATTTACCCGGATAATATTATGAACAGTAGTATTGCATAAAGAATAAACTTTATTTGAGGATTAGGAATAAAGATTGGACGATGCAAAAAAGCATGTTGTTACACCATTCCAATGTTAGTGGCATGGTAGTGTAACGCATATAACTGTATATAAAAAGTTCATAGTCTTATAGGATAATGAACGGTGAGACAGAATATTAGAATTAAATAAACGCCTTTAACTTTTTCTTATGTTTATAAGAAGATAGAGAAAGGGGGGGGGGGTAGTGAGAAAAGAGAGAGAGAAAAAAATAGGGAAGAGTGAGACATATGAAAAAATCAAAGAAAGGATAGAAAGTATGAAATAGTGAGTGACAAATGTAAGACAACAGAAGACAACAAAAAGATAGAGAGAGAAAGAGAAAGAGGCAGAAAGAGAAAGGGAGAGGGAGACAGAGACAGAGAGAGAATGAGAGAAAGACAGACAGACAGAACATAGAGAGCAAGCGAAAAAGCAAAATGTTTTTTTATGACCAAAATGGAGAATATCTCGGGCAAGCAAATGAGAAATTCTGCAACCACAAGAAAAGTATCTGTAGGAATCTTAATTGTTTTCTACCAAAGAACAGAAACTCGGGACGCGATATTTTAGGGGTACTAATAAGTGCGGTCGACAGTTGCCTCCCGTGAGACTTTTGTCGGATTCCTAAGAAGACTGACACAGCTAGGAACTGTTGTTTTAGGTTCGCCTTGAATCTGCTTACCTTTTTCTGTGAATAATGGCGATTGTGTTTTTGCTTTTTTTAAGCAAAGAAAGAGGCAAAAAGATGCTTGGTAAAAATGCTGTGAAAAAAAAAAATAATGGTCGAGAGGCTAGAAGTAATTTTGCGGCTGTAAACGAGCCACAATTTTTTTTGCACTTTATTACTTGAACTGTTTTACTAATGTTTTATGGTAGGTCTTTAGCAGCTGTTAAAGGCGTTAAAAAACGATTTGTAAATGGCTTCTTTCCTCAAGCTGTAAAACATTTTAATGGAGCTAGAATTAAGAGATTATCCTAATTGAATCTTTTGATTAGATGAAGAACAAAATAGGATGGGGTGTTTCGTTGAGCGGGAAGTGTTAAGAGGAGTGCATGCATTTCTTGTCCGTTGTGACAAAAGAGAGAAAATGCTACACAGATAGAGAGAGAGAGAGACAGAGACACAGAGAGAGAGAGAGAGAGAGAGAGAGAGAGGAATAAAGATAGATAACATATCATTTCTTTATTTATATATATATATATATATATATATATATATATTGGTAACTTATGATAGTGTACTTTACTATATTATATATAATATTCATACTGTTTGCCTCTGCCAGCCAGCTTGACTGAGCATTGCTTATTTTCAATACATGTACTAATGTAACTTTGTATTGAATCAATAAACTTGAATTGAATTGAATTTTAACGAGAACAATGAAACACATAAAGCAGCAGTGAGTGATTTTAGGAATGACGCTTTTTCTTTCTATCTCAGAGTGACAGACAGGATCTCTCACTGGCCTCTTATTTATAATTAAAACACACGAATCAAGGAAATCATTCCTCATAACACCTGCTCTAGCCAAAATTCAAACCCGAGATCCCCTGATCCTAATTAGTGACTACCCAATCAAGGTGCCACAAATTGTTTGTTGTTTTTTTTTTCATATGTTCAGGCTGCACATAACAATGATTAAACACCAGTCCTGCCTAATACAAAACCGTGGAAGTTGTTTATTCTCGAAATTAAGGACGCACTAAAATGCAATCACTAATAACTGTTGGGCAATTATCCAATTATGGCATAATTGTTAATTATTGTATGAACATATATAAACCTTTGATATCCTTTGCGTGGGAAAGTCTAGTTTTGACTCAGTCCGTGAGAAAATGGCTGCCCCTAGTAAATATATATATATATATATATTTA
>BMAT01012519.1:138714-150739 GCA_019649035.1 Elysia marginata
GGGGGGTGTTTGAAAACAAGTTATTTAAGTCTTGGATGCATACAAAATTTTATAGTCTGCCCAAAGTCAGAGTGCAAAAAAGGAACATTTCTTTTGGTATGTCCCTATAATCATTTAGAAAAGAAGACGTAATGGTTTGTTTCAAAATATTACTTAAAACTTGATTAAACCTTCCTAGTTGATGATTCAGATATTTTATAGTTCCGGCGTAGATTTGCCGGCGTAGGTTTTGATACTTTCTGTGGTTTTTTTTTATGAATACGCTGCTACGCATAGAAACACAATAATTGTTATCATTCGAATAAGGAAAATCCAGAGAGGCGTAAAATTTCCCTCGTAAGGTATACGATAAAATGTTTAAACACCACAATGATTCCGACGCAGGAATAAGATAATTATAGTGAAGAAAGATAAACAATGACCAAAAAATGACAACAAAGGGAATCTTTGCCAACAAGTAATAAATGAGAGAGAAGAAAAGAGCATGAGAAACTAATAAGAGGGGGAATGGGCGAGTGAGAAAAAATAGAGAAAGGTAGAGAGGCCATGGGGGACGGGAAGGTGAAAAGAGGTGGGATAGCGTAGAGGGGATAAGAGAGTAAGTCTACTTGGGTCAATGAAAGGGCATTATTACAGAAAAAAAAACCCAGCATGCTGACTTATGAGGCCTGGCACATGGGAGAAGATGTCCGTCCATGTGTCCTGTTTTGTGGTAAAACAATAAACTTTGAAGTGCACACATGGGCTATGCAGTGTGTCTGATGTGTCTTTTACAGGATATTTTATCGTCAAAATCTCTCCCGACGTTAAATTGATGAAAGCTAATCTTGGGGAAAGGTTAGCCTGTTTTACTAGCTTCCATTTCCTGTCAGCATGCCATTAATTAGTTTTTGGCATCTTCAAAACTTACACAATGCCTGGTGTCTCTGATATTATTTTGTAATGTTTTTTCCATGCCCGAAAGTTTAGTTTACCAATAACACGTTTAACAATAATCTTTAATTGGCGCCTTTATAAATGACAATTTATCGTTAAAACATCAATTTTCACCTATTGTAAGTTACATCTTTCTTTCAGTGGTGATGAATAGATCCACAACTTTTTCTAACAAGCGTGTGTGCCTTATCGATAAACAAAGCTGCTACAATGATGTTTTTTCGAGCTATGTTAAAAATGGCTTTCAATGGCTTTCCGTCGTGATATTTTTCACCGAACAGACTTAATTGAATGATGATAGTTTTAGGTTTCACTGCATGTTCGCAGTTTTTCTTGTCTTTCATAACGCATATTCGCATCCCTGCATGCTGAAAACAAGAAATTCCAGCACACCCTCTAATTACTAAGTTCCGCAACTCATATCGTCTCACAACGAGGAAAGCGCTCTACAACCCGAAACAAAACCTGAGAGATTTCGAAAACTTTTTGTGCTTTCCTCTCTGCGCTTATGATAAAACGTAGGTCCTGTAGCCTTAAAATACCCTATAAGCTCAATTTTGAGCTAATGTTGTCTATTTTGTCTATTATTATCTCATTGCCTATGTATTAAACTTTTCTTTGTTGCGAAAAGGAAAAAGAAATGAAATTGTATATTGAGTAGACAATACAACGTATAATACAGTATAATACAATGCATTTATATGTATATGAACACTGTCCAAAATAATTTCCCCACTGAGATAAATAGAACAATATTATTTTTATCCATCTTAACTGATCTCATCTTTTTGTCTCAAGGCTAGAAGACTGTCGGTCTCGATATCTACCCGTAAGGATGAAGCAATAATTTTACATACTTGTAAACATCAAAGCTTGGTCTTATCTGTTGTTTTATTCTATTTAATGACGTTCAAACATTTAAAACGTAATTCTAATTTTCAAAATTGCTCCTTATCGCCGTTATATCAACCTACAAAGCAGCTAAAACAGAGCACGAGTGTAACACATTTAAAATGATTGTGGTAGAGACATACTTCCGGCGTTTAGTATGTCGGGTAGACGAAGCTGTTTGGAGCTCTCACAAAATTATAGCCTTTTTGTTGAATTTGAGAGCGTCAAACATTCAGAATGCCAGTAAGCGGAGTTCCAACTATTCTGAAAAACGTTCTTAACAGCATCTTTCAAGAATCCCAGTTGGCTTTTTTTATAAACTAGTCGGAAATCAACAAAGAACTACCCTCGTCCTACGATTCGACGAAATGATCGACACAAGTGTGTCAACATCTCATCAGTCAACCCCTACCCTAGTTTGCTTTCCAAGGTCAGATCGCTCCTGGGAGACAAACAAATCTTGTTGGAAGGGTGATCGAACCTAGATCTAGATAGAGTCAAGCCCCTTTTTAAGGTCCGTTTATAAAGAACTCAAATGAGAACGCTAACGCGGATTTTCGCCCTCGAATGGTTTCGTATTGTTTTAGAGGAACCGTTCAAATCGAGTGCGAACGCGAACAATATATTTGTTTGGGCGGTCAAACGCAGAGATTGCCCCCAGAGCGAATATTTTTTTCAGAACATCGCAACGGCTTTCTTGTACCAGCCAATCAGCTAGTCCCAACCCCCTTGCACCATTTACAAAAAAATAGAAGAATGGTGCAAGCAGAGTCAGACACGGAGTAGATTACTTAGTACAGAAAAAATTTCCTGAATGAAATAGTATTATTATATATATGGTATGTAATCGCACAAGACTAATCTCAGGAGTATGACACAAGTAAAGGAAAATTTGATAAAAAGTTTTTAAATAAAAAACTGGTCTGCCTTAAAAATCTCTACGGTTTACTGTGTTCGTATCCGCACTTTTTTATAACGGCGAAACTGCTAAAATGTTGCGTTCGTGTTGGCCGCGTTCGCGTTCGCGTTCACGTCCGCGTCCTGTATAAATGAACCTTTATTCATGAAAAGGACGTAGTTAGAATTACGCAAAAAAATTGAGCGGGAACCTAAATCTAGGCCTACGCCAAACTCATTTTATTTTTAGAGTCTAAAATTTCGGCTTAAATCTACACTCTATCTGGTACTTGACTAAGGAGTAGAATTTGGGTTCAAGTATATATATTTCCTTCCTGTTAAAAAAAAAAAGTGACATTGACTTTGTCAATCTAAAAACCAATTTAAAGCATATTTCAGATCCAAATAGTATAATAGAAGCCTATGATGTTTTGAGGATTTTCATTAGACTTTTATTATTTAAAAAAATATTTATATATATATTTAAAAGAAACGGCAGATTCTCCTTTATCATGACGTGAATAAAAATAAAAAGTTTGATTGACTTTCACATCTTACTTTATCTACTCATCCGTAGCTTTTTCATTAGGATATCAATGATTCTGACCTAAATCTACGTCACAACTTGGGAAATCGACGTCACCACTTGGGAAATACAATCTCTTCCGCATTCCTTCCCGCAAATCGCACACCCTTTTCTGTAGCACGATATGAAAAAAAATATTACGCTTTTTGGAATAAAACGCTCTTAGAGCACTTT
This sequence comes from Elysia marginata, assembly GCA_019649035.1. Lineage (NCBI taxonomy): Eukaryota > Metazoa > Mollusca > Gastropoda > Plakobranchidae > Elysia > Elysia marginata. The sequence goes on from BMAT01012519.1 coordinate 142,199, forward strand.
TGATACACAATTCCGCACCAAAAGGTAGATTTAGGTCAGACTCATTCGGCTTCCGAAAAAATTCCCGCAATTTTTCTTACTTAGTAGGTCTAGGCAAACAATTTTCCATAAATAGAGGCTAGTCTAAAAAATATACTGTAAACTAGCTAGATTATTTTTAGTCCTAAGCCTGCTAACTGAATATGAATCAATCTCTAGATCTAGCTTCGAAAGTTTGGTGATTTTGATTCTATAGATCATTGGCGTTTTTTTAGATTATGTAAAAAATTTTAAAAAATATGGATTATAGTCTCCCATCGCCGAAGGCAGCCTCAAGACTACTTATTTCCCCCAGCAGGCCAATACACATCAAAGCAAATTCAATTCATATTTCAGAGCATTACAGCATGGCTGCCTTTTAGGCGCTCAAATACTAACATTCTACAAATTTAAGCACTGTCTTTAGCCAAGTACCAATTTTACAGGTGGGTGGACATTGTGGACAAATTGCTTTCCTAAGGCAGCTACAACATGCGTCGTGGTTGGGAATCGTACCCGCGACCACCGGATCACAAGTCCGACGCGCTAACCACTGAGCTACGCTGCTGTATTATTATCATGTAGGCATACAGTCTTAATATTTTTTACATTAAATAAATTATATTTTATGAAATCATCTTCTGTCTCATCTAAATTGACTAGGCGACAAAATTTGTTTTTGCGAGTTTAATATGTATGGAAGCAGTTTAGTTTCTGAGTTAATGGAACCGGTGGCAGTGGGAAAAAAACTATGACATTTTCCAAACTATGAAATAACCGCGGAGACTAGCAATTTGACATTGCGAGGCTTAGTGCAGGTAAATCACTGACACTGTGAAACTGCAGAAAACCTAGACATGTGGTAAATTTTGCTGTGTATGGTTGTATAAAGATGTAATCCTGAAACTGTGAACCTCACCGAGGAAAAAATTGCGAACCATGCTTTTTTGGTCGCAGAATGAGGAAACGCAGTTTAAAAAAATATATACTTATTTCCCTCAGCAGGCCAATACACACCAAAGCAAATTCAACTCATATTTCAGAGCATTACAGCACGGCTGCCTGTTAGGCGTACAGATACTAACATTCTACAAATTTCAAGCACTGCCTATAGCCAAGTACCCATTTTATAAATTGCTTTCCTAAGGCAGTTACAACATACGTCGTGGTTGGGGAAACGAACCCACGACCGCCAGATAACAAGTCCGACGCGCTAACCACTGAGCCACGCTGCATATTCTGAGCTTTGAAAACGGTGCAAAAAGTATGATTTACAGGCGAAGTTATGGGTGTTTTAAAAAAAAGCCTAGATCTAAATCTACGTGTTAACATTGAAGTGCAATCTTAAACCCAGGTACTTTTTTAGCACATGAAAAAAACATATAACAACTAATATAAAATAAGAGGTCCCGCAGTCTTAACTAATCTATACAAATATTGATTTTATTTAAAACACAATCCAACTTTTGAATTTAAACTCCATCACTAGATCTAGTGGTAGGATCAGGACTAGAGGTTGTGACAGTGTCTCATTCACAGCAGAATGTAGCCCCCCTGCTTCTAGCCGCCAAATCTGTGTGTTTGGACCTCATTGTGTCATAAAAGGGCCTCTCTACCTCACGCAGCTGTCCCTCCATCTCATTGGTTGCTTGCCTCTTGGCCTCTTTCCATTTTTGGGTTCCCCCTCTGTTACTCTTCACATCTATCAATTTTAAAATATTCTTGAGCACCTTCCAAAATAATTTTCGCACTAGAGTGGAAACAAATATTTTATCTTACCTTTCTGTATGACCTGCAGATTTCCATTTACTCTTCATGCAGATTCGACGAACTTTACTTTGGTTTGTGTTTAATGACCTGCATGAAATTTCGCCTTTTATTTCATTTGAATCTTCTTCCTTTTAAACGCCATATGGCAGCTGTAAGAGTTTTGTCAAAGTTTTTAATGGTGGTCCATGTGTGGTATTTATATGTCCAAGTTGTTAGATTACTTTAATTTCAAATTTTATTTAGAAGCAATGACATATTTTGGTCTGTAAGTATAAATATGAATGGGCCGTCATTAAAAACTTTTACAAAACTCTTAGAGCTACCATATGACGTTTAAAAGGAAGAAGATTCAAATGAAATAAAGGGCGGAGTTTTGAATCAAAACAACCCTATCTGGTTTTTCCCTGCAGGTGAAAATCTCCTTTCGTTGTGTTTCTTAGGTGTTTCAGTTTTCTTACATTCTTGTAACCCTACTATATTTTCATTTTAGTTTTGGTTTTAAATTTGTGTATAAGAATCTTTGCAGTACGCCATTTATTTTGTTTTATCCTTGCGCGTAATACTTCTTTGCTTCTGGCGTTTAGAATGCTGAGTAGTTCTGTGTTATCGAGAGAAAACAAAGAAAGAAAAAAAACTAGAAAGAGATAGAGCGAGAGCAGGTGATTGGTTAGACCAAAAGCATGGAGGTTCGCAAAGGAAAGGGAAATGGCGAGTGATGGACAATAAAAGAGGCAAATTAGAAGAAAAGAAAAGATAGAACAGGCGGGAGGGGGGAGATAGAGTGGGATTTGAAAACGAGATAGAAGAAGTAAAGGAATATGAAATCCTACTCAAAGAAATCAAAGAAATGAAAAGAGCACCATTCTGTCGGTGTGAGGAAGGAGAGCGGTTTATACAGTTCATGTTCTAATGAACTTTACAGGGGACGAGGTGTGTTACAAGTAGAGCAGAGTATCGATTACAAATAGTATGATATTGGTGTATTTTAAGGTATTGGGAATACCTAATCATATCGTAAGACTAGAAGTGACAAAATGACAGTGAAATACAATGGTAGGCTAATTAAATTGATTCCTTTTGTATTTTTGTTGTCTTTTCAAGGCTTTTTATTGCAGTTTATATTAATGTATAGTTATGTGTAGCCTGTCCGTATTTTACATCCAACTTGTTTAAAGTTTAAAAATGATTTAAAGGTACCTTTAGTTTTTCATAAACTAGGTCTATAAGTTTGTCATAATTACAGCAATAAGTAAACCATACGTAAGCAATGCGTAGTATGTTTTCAGTCAAAATTTAGACTTGGATCTAGTCTAAATTGTAGATTTAAATGTTGTTGGCTAGCGGAACCCCCAAACTTAGAACTAGATGTAAATTTAGCGATAGATTTTCAGGTTTTTATTTTGCGCAATGTAGATCTTTATAGGCCAACCTTTGTTTCGACCGCTTTTAATCAATAATAAATAAAATGGGTATCGGCGTTGCTCTGATTATTCTCTTTAAATATTTTTATACACATTTTGTGTCCCTTTTAACGACATAAAGCAAGCAAAACAAAAAAAATAACATAACTATTTTGTAGGGACGAAGATTTCAATTATATCGATGCCTTGATATACGAACTATAATTATGCCACTGTAAATGATAAGTAAACGATACCAGACAGCAAGTGTACTTGCATAATTATTGTACGATCTGCTTGTAATTTAATGAGGGCGAAAACAAAACAAAAAATCATAATTATGTTGGTACAAACATTTTAATTATATCGATGCTTTGCCAGACGCACGCCATTTCACTGTAAATGATAAGCAAACGATACGAGTTAAAAAAAAAGTACCCGAATATTTTACACCCTGCTTGTTATATAATAGGGAGAAATAGTTACATTGTTAGGTTAATGTTACCGAAAACACGTTTCGATAGAGAGTTACTAAAGGCTCACCTCTACTTCCTCACCTAAGTAGAGTTTGCTGTTTCTACTAAGTAAAATATATAACGCTCGTTTTATCATGATGCACTTCAATTTTCCATGATTTACTTTTGCCTATCTCTATGAGAGGGTTTTGGGTTGTCACAATAACATAATAAAAAGGTTTAAACTAAAATTTTGAAGACTTAGCTTTTTTAATATATATGCAGCAACGGTTTGTCCATGGCGTAGATTGAAGCGTGGAGTAAGACCGAGACTTCTCGAGCAAGACATAATGATAAGTACAGTAGACAGAAGACTGAAAAAGAGGGGGTGGGGGTGGGGGTGGGGGAGATGGAGGTGCTGATCCCCTGAGTATCTAAGGTCGATGTAGCTACACCAGTAGACTGTGGTAACAGGCGCTCTGTAACTGACAGGTCAGATACGCAGGCAAGACAGACGACATACCTTGAATGTAGGCACAGAAAAATCAAGCTCAGGTAGAGGGGAAGTTATTTATAGGCAACAGGTCATAACTACTTCTCCATCTCAAAATGACAGTAAGAAATGTATTTAGAGGCTGTAAAATAACATTTCTATGTATTACAAGATCACGCATGGTACGCGAGTTCATGGTATTATTAAGCAATAAAGTATGAAAAGAAAAAAAATGTTGGTTGTTCTTAGGATGAGTTAGTCTTGGCGTATTAGACTAGAAAGAGGAAAAAAAAAGATAATAGCTTCTTTCTGCTTCGCGTTCTCCAAAATAGTTAGTTTTTCTATGAGTGGGCCAAATAGCTTGATGCTAAGCTCGGCACTGGACTCCTAAATTTCTTCTCTTTGTTTTCTCTTTGCATAGGAAAAATTCATTGAGAATATGTTCAATTGTCTCTGCAGTAGTTTCTGCACTTTCAGATTTCTGATTCCCCTATTCTAATGTTCTGTGTTTTGCTAACCTGCTATGACCAGTTCTTAAATCTAAAGAGGGATATTTGCTCCTTTCTGAAGAGTTGGTAAAAGTTATCTGTTAATTTGTTGTCTTTGGTTTTTTTTTTTTTTTTGCTTTTTTTGTTTTTTGTTTTTTTGTTAAAATCTTTTTGCGTCTTCTTCCACCTGTCTTCTGCGGTCATCCTGGTCATTTTTTGACTCCTGGTATATCGATGGCCGGCACATCAAACCTCTAATGTGGCAATTTTTTCTATAGCCACATCATAGGTTTGATGTGAATGATTGTTGCTTCTTCTTGAGCCAAGTTTAGCAACAGAGTCAGCCTTTTCATTGCCTTCGATATTGCCGTGTCCTGGTATCCACTGGAGGGTGTATTCTCCGACCCTGGCGTTTACCTCCAGCAATCTTTGTCTTACAGTGTTCAGTTCGGTGTCTTTGGTATTTTCCAAACTTCTTTTAAACGTCTTTAAATACCTATACAATCGCTTCAACTTGGCGGGAATATTGCAAAGAAAAGGAAGTTACTTGTTTTATCTGGCGAAGCCAAGGACAATAATAAAAACGGAACATATAAATGTCGAGTAGTAATGGGGTTGGTTGATTGTTTGAATTTTAACTTCCCAGTCAACTGCGAGGTTATATCAGAGACGACGCTGGGGACAATTAATGTGATGTAAGGAGCGCTTGCGTACACCACACCAAGTCACATTATCCTGACACCGGGCCGACCACACTTAACATTAAATCCATAATGCCAGACACTAGGCGGATCAGCTGCTAATACCAAGTTTAAAGTCTTCGGTTCGACTCGGCCGGGGATCAAACCACGCACCGCCCGATCTCTGAGCGAGTGTCTCACCGCTAGGCTACAGAGCCGGTCATAGTACTAGTTATGGGGTGGCTTGGTGTTGGATCTTGGTTTCAAATCCAAAAAGATTTATGACTTATATGTATGTGCTTTGCATAGTATGGGTATAATAATGACGATGATGATTAAGAAAATATTTTTAAAAATTACAACGATGACGGCGATCGTAATAATAATGAGAACGATTAGGATGGCTATTTGTGACGCGACGTTGTGAAATCAGGCTTATGTCAAACTGGGTCAAACCGAGGAAATGGCTGCTAAAAATTAAAAATTACTATTAGATAAGTCTACCTAGCCGGCTTATGAACCAAATATTTATCTCAGGTTCTAGCAAAGTTAGATCAATGATTTGTTTTCCAATTTAAGTACATATATAAAGCTTTCTCCTAATACTCATAACTCCAAATGTCCAAATTTTGACATAAGCCTGATTTCACCACGTTGGGTCACATTTTATAATTACCGTCAGTCAGTAAAGTAAGCATTAGATTTTGTACTTTTGCAGGGTCATTAAAAATATTGTGATTACAAAAAACCTGATTTACATTTTTGTCATAAGTTATGGTTTGTTCTGTTCATCAATTTACTGCAAATTTAATTTTCATTTTACAGTTGATTATCACAAGGCTGTTAGCTGATTAACAGAAAACTATAAACACTAAAAACCGATTCAGGAACTATGTTTCATTGTTATTCACATCAACTGAAGATGTGTCTCAAATATAATTCGATAAGCTTAAAACAAGCTCCCTGTGCATATAGATAATTTGCTCAACACATTAAGTTATTGAATGTTTATTGGTTCGTAAACAATTCAAAATGACATGTAACAATCAATAAAAAATGCCTCCCTGTATTTGTTTTTCTCTTGAAAGGCCCGAAATAGAATTACTGAATTCTCTCTACTTGGTTGCAGCTAAAAGAGTAAAACGTTGTTAGTAACTTTTCTTGTTTCTGTCTAGTAACAATAAAAGTATTGTATCTGAAAGGGAAAGAACCGCCTTCGTTATCGAAGTATCGAGTATTAAGCTATTGCGAGTTGCCATACATAAAAATTTACTTCAAGCCTTTTTTGTTGTTGTTGTACTAACGTTATGTCTTAATTTTATGATGAGAAGATCTACGTCTACCGAATTTTTGTTCGGCGATTGGTGAAGCTTGGTTAGTCCATTATTGACTGTGAAAAAGGATGTGCCTCCTCGAGACTCAATGGCAACGGAGGGAATGGCAACGCTAACAAACTAATGGATTTCTTAGGACTTTCTTGTCATCCGAAGTTGGGTCTCCATCTTTACATTTAGTTCTGTTCTCTTCCTTGTCTTTAAAACAAACTGGGTCAACTCACATAAACAGAAGACAAAAGGCACAGGGAAATAAAAACTTCAATACTCATTAACACATAATGTTTTTAAAGATTTTAGAGGAAAGAAAAAAACATATAATTTTCTTGTATTTCAAATTTTCTGTTGTGTATACTATTGAATATTTCACTGCACTGGATTAAATCCAAAACATAAATAAGATAACATATGTGTTTGTGTTGGTTTTTTCGTGATAGAAAAAAAGACCTTGTCGGTACTGTTAAAAAAATCTCTTTAAAGTACACTATATATATTCATATCTATAGCCAATTATGATAATTGCGCATTTAAATAATCATGAGCCTTGTCAAAGTTGGCTAAAACGTGTTCTAAATTAATGATACATAGTTTAGTCTTTTTTGCACAAATCACGATCAACACTTTCACACTCACAGTAAACTGGCAGTTCGCGTGTTTCTAGCAGATAGGACAAAATTTTTACATATATGTTTGTTTTTATTCGTCAATTCTGGTTCACTTTTGTCTACCTCTGGATAATAGCCAATATTATTAATAAAAAGGAAAATGTGTCACTACCCGTTTTTCAATGGCCTCTTTAAATGCTTTTATAATATATATGCATCTAAAGCTAGCTCGACAAAAATTAAAGATAAAAATACATTTATTATAAAATAAAGAAATAAACAATGTTAGAAGAGATCACTGGATTGCAACATGTGCACGCACGTAGATCATTGGTAACGGATAAGATAACAGTGTATGATTCTCTTTTTTCAGAATTTACAAAGTCTCTAACTACCAAGAGTTTAAACCCAGATCAGGACATACACGCAATTGGTCTTCTTTTCAAATGGCTGTGTCAAACTATACCTTGTGTCTTGAATATCAAACACAGTTTTTTTTTAACAGTGAGTCGGAAAAGGTAAACGGTCATCAATCAAAATATGACCGTCAGGCGTCTTCAGAAGGACTGCGACAACGCACACCGCTATCAAGATACATTATGAGTGCGGTTCCGTTCGAAAAGTTTCTAGATCTATAAAGAGAATTAATTCTCGAATTCTCTAATCCTCTATATAGAAACTCTTGGTGGTTAGGGACTTTGTAAAGCATGACAAAACAGAATCATACACTCTTACCTCAGCCGCGGTCGTTGAAATAGTTTCGACCATCATGCATTACCAATTATCTATGTGCACAAGTTCCAACTAACTGGCAGAATATACCTGGTCTTTACAACATGTAAACCTGACCTGGTATCTGCAGATGATACAGGTTGGCAGTGATTCATTGTGCAGGTGCCAACAGGTGCGTTGGGCATAAGAGCAGACAAAGGTAGACACTTTGTTTCTTGGTAGCTTGCATGTTTTCTATAGCATCCCTGCAAACCCTGTTTCTTCTGGGATGTAAACAACTACGGCATCACTGGCCGGTGACTTGCTTTCGAACAATCTAATCAAGAATCATTATTTCTGGCAGAGCGGGCATAAACTAAGTGCGTAGGGAAAAAAGAACGTTAGAAAGATAGGGATAGAGATAGATGCAAAAAACTTCCAAGGAGAGGGGTGTAGGTACAGTTGTATACACATACAGACATAGTTATGACGCCCCTTAAGTAGAACGATCGAACTAATATAAAATTATGTCATCTTACACTGAAACCTATAATATTTACATACGCAAGCCAAAAATGTAGGTATAT
>BMAT01012519.1:171581-185071 GCA_019649035.1 Elysia marginata
GAGAGAGAGAGAGAGAGAGAGAGAGAGAGAGAGAGAAAGAGAAAGATGCGCAAACAGTGATGTTCTAATCTGTTAAGCATGTTAGCGTTGTCTGGGCGTTCAAAGATCCTTTATAAAGCAAAACGGATTTGGGTTTTTTTACACGTTGGAATTGACCGTTTAGTCGATTTCTGACAATAGAAAATTAGGTTAAAAAAAAAGAAAATACCCCTGTTACATATAATTTTTATTCTAGGGATATTAAAATTTAAAAAAAAAGACTGACAAGCGTGAAAAAGCAGTTTCAATGACCGCCTGGAAAACTTCACTACATTCCACTTTCAAAGGAAAAAAATTAATAGCAGGCATTAAAATGCCTAGTATTTCAATGATACAAAACAGCATGTTTCACACATTAAATTGCCTATTTTACCGATCAAAATATATTTGCACCAGGTTTAATTTCGGGAAACATAAACAATTTTTTTTCAAGTATTGGTTTCAAACAGACGATCTAATTTTTTAACTTTTTTTTTCTGAGAGTTTAACACTTTGCTTGAAATTGAGACGAGAACAGATGGATTGTTTCTGTTCAATTTTTCCACCATCTGTCACATAAAATGCCCCATTTTGTATGGTATCTCTGCAGCCGACCTTAAAATTATTAATCCCCATTTACATATGGTATAAATATTCAGACATATTATTAAGTGTTTACGGGTCAGTGAAGCTAATACTCTTATCACAAAGACGTCATAATTCTCCCTGATCTTGTTATCCTCGGTAGCTTTTTTTTACCCAAAAACAAATAAGTTAAGTAGATTAGAACAAACAAAATGCCAAGCACTAGGTGAATATAAGCTCATGCGTAGGATGGAATGCGAAATATTCAAACATTGTAGGACGTTATGACGTAGTCTGGCTGTGAAGATTTTATACGTTTTCGGTCGTTTTTCTTTATCTCAGAAGATAGCAAAAGGACAAAGTAAAAAATTTAGTTTGAAATCATATTATTTGAAGTAGTAATTAGGTCAAAGTGTCAATTGTTTTGCATAATATTCATGCATTGTCAAGCTGGTTGTCAGATGATAACAAAAAAAAAGAGTCGCAGAAAGAGAACCTTAGAAAACGCCAAGGGACTTGCTGACTTGTGGCAAGAAAGGTATTTTCCGCAGCTGCCCGTCATCCCAAAAGCTATTCTCATACCCCCCCCCCCTTTCCAAAAAGGCAGACGTTTTGATAAGCAGTAAGGAATAGACAGAAAGACATAAATCGATAGAGAGGCAGAAAGATCAAAAACAAAGAAACAGGTAGAGAAAGAGCGATCGGTGCAAAAACAAAGACCAGGTGCAAAAACTTTACTCATAAAAGTAAGTGTGTAAACATTCTTACTATTTTATGTTTGTTCAAACATTCGCTACTCACCTTGCTAATAGATTTGTATTACACGCATGTAACATGTTCAGAAGTTTTATAATTCACGCCTGGCGCTTTAGTTGAAAAAAAAACTGATTTACACCCAAATTAGACGTTGTCTATTTCGCATATGCGAAACGTTTGCATAAGCGTCTTTCCAGGCCTTCGAGTTTGACATTTTTGTTATTATAATTTTGTATTATTATCATCTTCTATCTCCGTCATAAAGCAGATAGTATATTTAACACAGTGTGCTAATCAAGCGCAAGAACATCAAATCAGAAGATCTACAAGGCGAAAACTAAGGAGGTTAATAACAAGTTTTTTTTTAAGTCACTATGGTTTAACAAAGATTGTAATTAGGTTATTGATTAAAAGACTGTGTGTGTTAGTGACCTAGATCTATAGCCAGGTAGCCAGACAAACGAATATATCTAGATAAAAAAACAAATATTGCATTATAATTAAATCTTTTAAGCGTTTCTTTTTTAATCAAAAGAAGCCAAGACTCAGCTTTTATAATATGCGATATGCTAAATTGTTTTGCTCTAGGAAAAGAAATCAAGGTGATGCTTTGTGAAGTGTACACTTTATTAACGAAAGAGTGACACAGTGACTGCACAATAGGTAACACTAAAAAGTAGTGACGACTCGGTAAAAAAAAAGATATTTCCAGGACTTGAATCAGATTATATACTAGTTCGTAGATTTAGCAGTTTTAGAAATATAGCCTGCTTAAGGTCATTGCTAAAAATATAACTACAATATTTTAACCACTGTTCATCCGAGCCAAAGACGTAGAAAGTGATTGCTGCTACTTTCTTCTTAGGGAAATATAAAGCTCCAAAATTTTATGAACTGTGAGTTCATTGATACTGACTGCCAATTTTGAGCGATAGAAGCTGGCGAATGACTTTAGTTAGCGCTTGTTTAACCGCCTGATTTTGGCGAGTGGCTTGAGTTGGAACTACTGCAACCATTGGACCCATAACGTTTTTGATGCATAGGCAATCAGTCTTGTTTCAACCTTGTTCAAATCGACATAGGCTGCGAGGAAACTCTTGCAAAAAGGTACGCATTTTTTTGGTACAATGTCCAGCCAATACGCCAAAAATGAGCGCTGAAAATCTGCCTGGGACGAGTTTTGGCATCGTATTTCGAAGATAATAAGGAAGTTGCTAATTTACAACACAGGCAGCCAACATGTAAGAACGTTGGGGTTAATCGGACTTGGTCAGAGTTTTGACATTCTAGGACCTTCTAATTCTCTAAAATATATATTCAGAGTTATGCGTATTGGGAGGCTGAAAAAAATGCTCTCTAGCTAAATGTTCTGAGATATTTTGTCTCAGAACTAATATAAAGAGGTTCATTATATTACAGATTGGTCTTTTCAAAGACTCTTACTGAAAACTAGTCTACGCTACTTGTTCTTGACTTGCTCTGCTTGTCTCACTATGGATGAAAATTGTTAGTATGTAACAGCGAACGGACACCTTTGTTTCTCAATACATAATTACCTAATATTGTGGACGATTCCTGCTCATTTGAACTTTGGTGCTTTCTTCTTCTTCTTCTTCTTCTTCTTCTTCTTCTTCTTCTTCTTCTTGAGTCAAGTCTGGCGCAGGTCTCAACGACCAGGAACTTTTAATTTTCTCGGTGGTCAAAATATATCAGATAAGCTGGATGCCTGTCATGATCCAGTCTTTATCTGATTTTTACGCGTGTGCGTGAAATTTACTCTCAACAAAATCACTGCCTGTAAAACCTAGCCTTTGTTAGTTTCAAAATGTAAAATGAATGGGTTTTTTTTCCAAATTTGAACGAGTCTGAATAATAAGAGATCATTTTTATTAAAAATTAAGACAAAGAAAGAGTTGGCTGGTAGTATTAATTTTTAAAAATTGCTTGCAGAAAGACAATACATTGCTTACTATGTTTTTAAGACTGATTTGACACGACCATCTAGTTTTCAGGAAAAAACATTAATGTCTTAGTCACCATTATATATAGAAGATCTTAAAGTCTGGAGGTGTGCAAGTACTAAGCGTGAGGTCGTTCTTGACGTCATTGTAAGTGTAAGGTTCATGTTTTCTGAAGTCCCAGATATGACCGACATTGAGTCCAGCTGCTGCAGGGGACAGGCAATCATTCTGATAGAGCCTAGGCTATTCTCGTGATTTTTGCTGTGTATCACCCTTCATGGGATTATCATCGATGGCTATGTATGAGGTATAATTATGCTATAACTTTTTACGGACGCGGCAGCTTAGACGATAAATAAAAAATTCCGTATAAGCATGTCACGGAAGCCGTGCATAGGTAGGCCCTATTTATTGTGGGAAAGGCAAATCTTTGTTTAAAGGACTAACCAAATTAAGCGACAAGCTGTTCAAATATAAGATTAACCGAAATATGAACATGAAAAAACTGTATCCCATACCTTTGGTTCAATACCAACAGAAAAAGTTTGTAAATTATTAATTGTTTTTCTTTCTTAAGCACTTAATGAACCATGTGGTAATGATAGTTTCTACAATGGAGACAAGGTTAAGTCTTTTCCCGATGATGACATGAAAACGCCAGCGCAAGAGAGACCACTTATGCAACTTTTGTATTAAAAAGCTAAATTTGTTCATTGTACTCGCAAGTATAAAATTAGGCTAGTTTGTTATAATTATTAAAACCTAGAGGACATGAATTTCACCGCATTGCAGCATCGCTTCACGTGTTTAAGTATATAAAAATCGTTTTACAAACCAAACGTAGCGATCGTTGCTCTATTAAAAAAAAAAGCTCAGTGTGGTTTCAATACCAGATCTTGCCTTTTAGTCCTCAAATTCGAACTCAAATATCTTCTGAAATGAACCGAGATAAAAAAAATACCTCATGATTAGGTTTTAGGAAAAACTAAAAATAGAAAAAAGGATTAGAAGACAGAATGAGTTTGTTAGTCTCTCAGTAGGGATAATAGTTGTGTGTGTGTGTGTGGATGGGTGGGGGGTCCGTTTGCACATGTTGCAGTTGAGTGATTACTTCGGTGAGGAAAAGGACTTCAGTTTAACATTAACATAAGATAGGCTGAGTGACATATAAAAATAAGATTCTGGGTTCGATTCTTTCTTTAGTAAAACGTCCCTTTAGCTTTCTAAAGGTGTTCATGCTAAGCTTTCCGTTCGACTCATGGCGCAATTTGTCTTTACTATATCTATTAGTATATTTTGAAACTTTGGTTCTGTAAAACTCTCGAACCATTGAACTAAATAGTATCAACTTTGTAGGATAAATTATCTATGTTAGAAAAGTGAACTTCTTCGTTTTTTTTAAATAGAATTTGAAATTCTATATCATTCAATATTTTTTAATTTATATCGTTTTCTCAAAAAGTAGCTCAGAATATTACGATCCCAATGTTACAATCCGCCGTTTCTAAGACTTTCAAAAAAAATTTCCGTTTCCATACAGAATATCGGAAGGCGTATGAGATGAGATGAATCGGGCAGCGAGGAGTTGTCTCGCCTGGCAGATCTACAGACAGTCTCTGGTTTTGACTATGAAAAATATTTTACCTTGGAATCTTGCATCATTTGCATCAGTTTACCTTGATACCATCCGCCAAACATGAACAACGAACTTCACTAGTTATTCCCGTGTTTTATTGATGCCCTTTCCTCTTTCTCTTCCTCATAGCTCTCTCTCTCTCTCTCTCTCTCTCTCTCTCTCTCTCTCACTCTTAATTTCTCTATCTCTCTCATTCTCGATCAGCCCATGACTTAAACCACTTCCTAATTGGGGCGTTTACTTTGAAAAGTATATCGGGAAAAAAAACACAAACAAAATTGATTTCTCTATAGTTTTACTTTAGTATGATCAACTTTTGAGCATGTCTCTGGATTGATGATTTACTTTACAAATCAACGCAAAGTTTGCGTTTTTATCCATTTTCCGACCCTCTAATGATCGGCAAAAAATGAAAAACATTTTTTTTAGATTTCATATTACAAAAGATTCACAAGATCACATTACGTCCGTCCTCATTTCCAGTCATGATTTTATTAGCATTATTCTTTTGCATGATGAAAAATGTGAGCTTTCGATGTATATCTTTCCAACATTAAACTTGATTATCGTTAATAAAGAAATCAGAATTTATAAAATAATAGACCTGAGACTTACATGAGGTATTATAGCTTGCCCTTTGTGGTTGAGTATTCGGCGTGCTCTTACATTCAATGCTTGCCTTTATAGCGATTTAGACATTGACTATGAAACAAGCGTAGCGGCCACATAATTGGTAGCTATGTTTTTGTCATTGACAAGCGTTGGTTGCCGAAGCTACGATAATTTTTTTAATCGAAGGCTCGAATCGTTCTAAAGGTAAGCATATTTCGGGCATTTCCAGTTAGAGCCTGCAATTATTTACTGTTGATATTTTTGGCACCTTGAAATTTTCAATTCCTACTCCTTCATCAATAAGCAAAACACTATTAATCATGCACTTATATGATGCATAATATAGTTTTTTTCTCTTTCTAATGTGAAGTCAATCTTTTATAACTTAATCCACGAAAAAAGTTGCAAATGCTCCAAAAATTGAAAACTAGACAGACATTGCATTTTTCTTCGTCAAAAAAAATATTTTCAAATTACTCTCCAACAAAGTCAGCATTTGTGTGCTAATGATTGCAGATGGCATTTCTTACATTCAATACATTCATACTGGTCGCGGGGATTTTTTCCACTGTCTCGTTCACATGACTATTAAGTGTACAAGGGTAATCAGAAAAAGTCCTAGGAAAAAGTGTGCCGCAGCGTTTATTTGGTTAAAACTGGAGCTATTATATTAAGTAGGTATAGGTTTCGTTCGAAACTATACGATGGCTGACTATTTGAACAACGGCGGCATTATGAGAGATGAATATAGGTATGGAAAGCGAACGGAGAAGAGTGAGGGAGAGATGGTGTGTGTGTGGGTGTGTGTAATGAGCCACCTTTATTAATCTCTTGAGTACATCAAAGGCCTAAGTAGATGCTAGTAGACTGTGGAAACAGGTGTCCTGGAACTGACTGACATGCGAGATAACTCGAAAGGGCAGAGTATATTCTTAGATCTAAGGTCCCTCTATCGATTTCAGATAAAGGGCAATAACTGCGTAACTGTAAAACCGGTTTGGACTCACATTGTGAGATGGGGAAAGCATTTAAAATTGTATGCCTGTAAGACTTCTAGGTTAAGGAATTTGCAAAAAAAAAAATTAATACCTGACGATGAACTGAAAAGTTTCGAGTTTCCGAGTCACAAATTTTGATAACAAACCTGACATTTTAAAAGTAACTCTAGGGTGGCAAATAATTTATTTTTCTATCTTAATTAGGTCCTACGTTAGTGTACCTGAAAAACACTGAACTCATGGCCTGTTGTTTTTTTTTTCAAGAAAAAAATTGGACTTGATACATAATTATATCTATAATGCAACATAATTATATCTATAATATATTATAGTTTTCATATCATTACAGCAAAAAAGGGCATGACTGTGTTTTTGCAACTATAAAACAGATTTATACATTTTTAATGGCCTTTTATTAGTTTAAGTTGATAAGATGAAAATATTATAAGGTTTTAAATTTTGCAGAAATTGTTTTGACAAAAAATTGACAAAGTAATGGACAGTGCGCATTTTCTTGGATCGGCCGTCAAAGGTAGGATGAAGAGAGATAAAGAGAAAAGAAATCTCATAATAGGAAAGCTGTTGGAGGTTTTGCCCCTCCCATGTCTACGCTGATAAAAAAAACTATTACGCACTAATACGTTTTCTTAATTTATACCAGTATCGTTTTTGAAAATGCAAACGTTACTGAAAATTTTAAACTCGTGATTTAGGTCAAGTTGCGGTAAAGTTGCATTGGTGTGCATGGTATGTATCCAGAAGAGAAAACAAAAAGGGATGATGATGATGATAGCTTAGTGATCGGTCAAGATCAATGTCAGTGATTGAGATGGTGCAGCGTTGATTGCCGATAGCTATGGCTCTGATAGTTCTGAAAACAGTTTAGATAATGTTACCAATATTATTGAACGTTCTGATAATCATGATAAAATAACAATACTGTTCGTATGATTAATGTTGAAAGCATTCATGAAACTAAGTTTTCAACCATGTTGCTTTTTCAATATGAGTTCTTACATAAAACAGATTTACTGGAAAAGAACAAAGTTTAGGTATCGCGTTCTAAGAAATCCTCTGTACCCGTGATATAAAGGACTAAACGCCTCATTGATTCAAAATAAAAAAACAAATTCATTATATTATCCAAATGCCATATTTTAAAAATCTTATAAGTGACCCTAGCATGTTCAAAATTTGTTAACAAAAAATCTTAGCTGGTTGAAAACCAACATGTTTCCATTTATTAAAAGATACCCCGTTTTCGTTTTTATAAGTATCAAAAAATAACTAATATGAAATTTTAAATATCAATAAGGATTTGTAAGGCCTACATTACGTCATATCTCTTTCTAACTTGTTGCTTTCTTCAGATAAGGTTTGTAATAGTTGCCCTCTGTGTCCTTCCGGTGTCTTGAAATTTTCAAGGTGTTTTTTTTTCTGTAGATAGACCAGCTTATGTTATCTTTTGTTTAGATTGGGTTTTCTATTCAGTATGAGAAATTTTTCGGATTAGCAAAGACTTCTTTATACACTTTTTGTTGAGTATGGTTGGGTCTGTTCTAGTATCTTCCATGTGACATTGAACTTTGCATTTCCACCGTTAAGTTTCCAGATAAGTTCGCATAGTGCAGCTGAGGATCTTTTATAGTGGAGTTGGTAACTAGCAAATATGCTCTGTACTTAACTAGGATTGGAAAGAAACCAGTTGATAACTGTTGTTTATTAGTTCATATTTTGGGCTACTAAAAACAAATGAGATAAAAAGCATGGGGATAAAAGAAAAAACTATTTCATTCCAATTTCCAAGCTTTCAACACTATTGTGTCTTTGTTTTCCTGCCTTGAAAAACTTTTAAAAGTTTTATGCTAAAATTTAACGCAAAAAAAATTATTCAGACCAAATTCTTGTAACAGAAGCCATATTACATAACGATAGTTGTTTTTTAAGGTAACCATAATTATTCAGTGTATGCTCACCCCTTTCAACCAATTGAATCCTGGTTTTGTTTTTGCATACGCTCTGCTTTTGAATAAAGGTTTACACCTCCAAACAGGTAAGAGTTTTCCCATAGAATACATATCTAAAAAATAAGTTCGTTTTTTAATGGTATCCAAATGCGCTGAAAATGTTCTGTTAGGAATGTTCTATAGTCTGGCTGAGTAGGATCTTTCTCTACCACTTTTTAAAATTGTATTTGCCTGACCTCAGCCATGGGAGGGTGTTGGGTAATATATTTGGGGTGAGTGCCGACACTGCATCCCCACTAAGAAAAACTAATACTTAATGAGAGAAAGCTATGTTTAATCCGGCGAAACTCTTTGATATGATATTTTTTCTTTTAAGTGTTGCAAATGTAAAGATTTTATCTCTTTTTTACTCTAAGCATTTTTTTTTTATTGAGCAGGTAACTAAGGCATGTTTCCACCTCTGAAAATAGGTACCGTATCGGTAACTCGAGTCTGCTTTACTCGAAATAAACATCCTTGGGACATTTAGGGGTCGTTAAACTCATGTGCCTGGTTTACTCGAGTTGACTCATAAATTCGCATCATGGCGAACATCATGGAACTTGTTACAGTTGTTTTGGTCCAGCGCGTGAAGTGTAACTCTTTCTAGGCCACGGTAAGGCAAGCGCGACTCTACAGCATGAGAGTATAATCAAATTTTACATAAAGTTTCGGGTGGGCCAGCGAGAATGTTTACGTTGCTTTAATGGAGATAAATCTAAAAGAGAGATAGAAAAAAAGGAAATAAACGATGAGAAAATAGGTTCTTTCCTCAAGCCGTAAAACATTTTAATGGAAAAAGAATTAGGAGATTACTCGTATTGAATCTTTTGATCAAATAAAGGACACATTAGGATGGGGTGTTTCGTTGAGCGGTATGTGTTGAGAGGAGCGCATGTAATTCTTGTTCGCTGTGAGAGAAGAGAAAATATGCTACACAGATAGAGAGAGAGGATTAGAGATAGGGTGAGATGGAGAGAGAGAGGACTAGAGATTGGGTAAGATGGAGAGAGAGAGAGGACAAGAGATAGGGAGATATAGAGTGGGTAAATATTCTATTTCTTTTTTACATGTATTGGTAACTTGTAATAGTGTAATAAATATACTATAATAGTCATAATGTTTGAATCTGTCAGCCTGACTGAGCGTTACTTATTTTCAATACATGTACAGATTAATGTAACTTTGCATTGACTGAATAAACTTGAAATGGAAATTGTAACTAAAATTGAAATTGGTAGATAAATCATGTTCCACATTTTGTGCGTGTACTCATTGTATAAATAGTTTGTGTACTCTGTTTAGGTTATACCTGTTTTCCATAACCTGCAGATAACTCTTGGAAAGAAACATTGACTCACAATCTGATGTCCGCAGATGAGGGATCAAAGCAGACAGTTAGTTACTTTGTAATGCATGCTTGCTTCCTCTTGTACCTGCACCCATACAATACCTACATCCTCCCATGATTGCCTTGTCAAAACAGATCACGTTACCAGATGGATGGCCGTGGAAAACTTAGCTCAAATGATCATTTGAAGCCAAGCGGGTATGTTATGGAAGGCAGGTGGACGTAGATAATCTGGTAGGCGAAAGCCAAAAACAAAAAGATACGGAGCGAGCTGGGAACGAAAATGTTAGGGGATGCTAAAGAAAAGATGACGACATAAAATATAGAGAGTTAAGTGCGGTGTGAAAAAAAACACCATCGGCTCGAGGCGGAGAGATATAAATGGTCAGAAACAAAGAAGAAAGAAGAGAGATAGTGAACCAGAGGTCAAGAAAAAGATAGTGAACCAGACGTCAAGAGAAAGATAAGTGAACCAGAGGTCAAGAGAGAGGTAGTGAACCAGAGGTCAAGAGAAAGATAAGTGAACCAGAGGTCAAGAGAGAGATAGTGAACCAGAGGTTGAGGGAAAGATAGTGAACCAGAGGTCAGAGAGAGATAGTGAAACAGAGGTCAAGAGAAAGATCATAGTGAATCAGAGGTCAAGAGAAAGATAGTAAACTAGAGGTTAAGGGAAAGATAGTGAACCAGAGGTTAAGAGAAAGAAAGCGAACCAGAGGTCAAGAGAAAGATACTGAACTAGAGGTCAAGAGAAAGATAGTGAACCAGAGGTTAAGAGAAAGATAGTGAACCAGAGGTCAAGAGAAAGGTGTATACAACATAAGGACATCTAATGATAATTTTTGTAGTCAAATGCGTAGACAAACAAAAAGTTAAAAGACGCCTAAGAAAATTTAAGACACAGGCTAAAGTATAAAAACGTAATTGAGAATTTAGATAAAATAAAGTTTATGTGAAATAAAGAGGTAGAGAAAGCTAAAACTGAATCCACAAAGGATGAACATGAATCAAGCAAAAAGGTGGCCTTCCCCCTAAAAAAATGAAAAAAAAAACATGAAACGCAAAGCCTACGCTTCACACAGAGCAAAAAAAGGCAGAAAATACGACATGCAAAATCTAATCTAGAAGTACGCATTTTCCGATGACACGAATTACGCGGTGAGGGTTTTGTGAATTTCTTGCATCGTGTGATGATTTGCTATTCCCATTGACGACAATACCGCCACTCACATGCAACAAGCGGCAAACATGCAGTCTTCAGATAGTTACTATGGGCTGTGATGTCTGTTTTCCACATTCCCTTTTTTAACATAAGCGACAATGCATTTGCCAGTTAAAAAATCTGAACTTAAAACGCTGTCAGAATTTCCTCACGAGTTTCTCACGCACCCTCACCGACAACGAATGGCTACTTGGACGCAGTTGGCCTTGCAGGGCATCAATAATGTTGCAGCGCAGAAAATGCAGGTAGTGTTTGGGGGGTTGCAAAGATACCGCCCCGCATGCCCTGACAGAGAAATCTTCATGTAACTTTATTCAAAAATGTACTAAAAAATAATATTTTATTTTCTCGTTCGTGAAATGCAATGGATCTAGGTTTTGTATTGACAAGGCATTTGAAATATATTAAATTTTTTTTCGTGTTAACTAGTTTCAATTTATACTGGAGACACGATTGCTATAGTTGAAGTTCAAATGTTACATTTGGTTTTGTATTAATTTACATTTGAATTAGTTTACTTTTATTTTCACATTTCAAACAACATTTTGAACTTGCTATGTTCATATTTGATTTTGAATTTCACATTTGAAGTTGCAATGTTACATTTGCGCTTTCTTTGTCACATTTAATCATGCAATGTTCACATTTTAAAGGGAAAATCTATAAAATAATATCATTGTTTTCACAATCCTTAAGTGCGCAACAAAATCATAAATCTATTTTCACGTAATTTGAACAGGTGAATTGAGCAGCAGAGACAAAGAACATTTTGTTAGAAATAAAGTTTGGATAGGTAAGGTTGTATCAGAGACGGGACTTGGGACAATTGAAAGCGTGCTGCCACACTGTGATATAAGGAGCGCTTGCATACAACATACCCAGTAACATTATCCTTACAACGGGCCGACCAGACTTAGCACTAAATCCATAATGCCAGACACTAGGCGGATTAGCTGCTAATACCAATTTTAAAGTCCTTGATTTGACTCGGCCGGGGATCGAACCCACACCTACTGATCTCTGAGCGAGTGTCTTACCGCTAGGCCACAGAATACATTTGGATGAAACCAAAATAATTTCAAAACGAAAATATTCATAGATTAATTAAAAAAAAAAAAAAAGAAAAATATCTTTATGTGCCTGAAGAAACTGGTGCTGATGTCAGAAAGATATTTGGTAATTATCTATCTTACAATCTAAATAGTGAAAATAATCACTAGACCTATATGAAATATTTTAAATAAAAAACACCCGTCGGGCAATTGTTCTATTAAGGACTCCCGACCTTTTAGTTAAGAATGAACTATTATAAACACCAACTCGTGCGCAAGAAGGTAATCTGGTGCAGCATCTATTAACGATGAATTCTATTTTTTTCTTCTTATTGCAATCAATGCGATTGCTGACTAGACATTAAACTATCTTAACCCAAACATAATGGGCACGTCATACACTTATGAAAACTGCATGGTGCAATAAATTCTTCAATCAATAATCTGTTATTAAATTAGTGCACCGTTTATCAACAAAGCTTTGTACCGTAGTGAGGAGATAAACTCTCACAGCTAATTTTATAATACTTACGTTGGAAAAGGCAACATTAGTTTGCGTGCGGGTGCGTGCGCACTTATTTAGCACCACTCTGTGACCTCTTTGGTTATTTCTATTGATGCAATTACCGCTATTGATGTCATTTAATTAAATTCTTTATTTTTTCTTGCGACGTTGTAATTTTATTTAAAAAGTCCTCTTTGTAACTGCACTGAACATTATGGTTATCTCGTAATGTAATCCAATGTTGCATATAAGTACAGGTCTTGAATGTTGCATGCAAGTACAGGCTTTGAATGTTACATACAAGTACAGGCCTTGAATGCTGCATACAAGTACAGGCCTTGCATACAAGTACAGGCCTTGAATGCTGCATACAACTTAGGCCTTGAATGTTGCATACAAGTACAGGCCTTGAATGCTGCATACAAGTACAGACCTTGAATGTTGCATGCAAGTACAGGCCTTGAATGTTGCATGCAAGTACAGGCCTTGAATGTTGCATGCAAGTACAGGCCTTGAATGTTGCATGCAAGTACACATAACGTAACATGCCTTGAATGTTGTATATAAGTACAGGTCTTGAATGTTGCATACAAGTACAGGCCTTGAATGTTGCATGCACGTACAGGCCTTGAGTGTTGCATGCAAGTACAGGCCTTGAATGTTGCATGCAAGTACAGGCCTTGAATGTTGCTTGCAAGTACACGTAACGTAACATGCCTTGAATGCTGCATACAAGTACAGGTCTTGAATGTTGCATACAAGTACAGGCCTTGAATGCTGCATACAAGTAC